>WAAB01022980.1:154942-240114 GCA_013389865.1 Piaya cayana
GTGATTCTGTGATTCTGTGATTCCATTTCTAAGTTTATTTGAACTACAAGTTTAAGTATGTTTAAGTGTTATTTGTAGCTATGAATGAAGATCTACTCTTTCTCTAAAAGAGAAGGGAAAGCAGCAGAAAATGGCAATGTATGAACTGTATAATCTACAGGACATTGTAGATATTAAAGAAGCTCATAGTTTCTGCATCTGGAACAAGTAGGTCACACATAGTTATACACACTGCTGAACATGAAGCAGCCAATACCGTGTAATGTATGTGAGCTTTCAAACTACCTTTTAGTACTTTGTAGTAGTACAGCATCTTGTTTGCAGATGCTCTGGTGGAGAGCAACTGATTGAAGGGAGAAGGGACCCAAAGCTGACTGACCTAATTGCTATGTGGATTGAGAAGCTGGCAAAACCATTAGTTTCTTTTATATGTTTTCTCACAATACTATAATAAAGATAAATATTGATTGCTAGAGCAATATTGATTGTAGGGGATACTGCTGATGACAGCTGCATGATTTGCACAAAGTTCTCCCATCTACAGCACCACTTATTTGCATGAGAATGCAGTTTCACCATCCTCATGTGTTGCCTTATAGGAGCAATATAGACAGTGATTAGCAGTAAAATATGAATTGAGGGACTGAAACAGTTAATCTTCTTAACATGTTTTGTGTGTGTGACTGTCTGCTGTTGTTAGGTAGAATTTATTGGCCCAGCCACATGGAAAGCAGTACAGGACACAAGGTATCTGCTATAATTGTGCTGTGACATCATCACCTCACTTGGGAATGCCACCTAGCTGCACAGCACACCTACGACTGATGTTTCTTCCTTCAGCCACTGATCCAGACACTGAACATACCAAGCCCCTTCATTCAGACCTGGATGCCTTCCTCTGAGCACCTGGCTTCGGGTCATCAGGGACACAGTGTCCCCAAAGAATGGTTTCAGCCTCTTCTGAACTGAATCAACCCAGTGGAATCCTTGTCCACTGGTGAGAAATGGAAAAGGCCTCTCTAGCGTGGGCCAGGCTCCTGAGGAGGGAGAAAAATCACCTACTACAGGCATGGTGCCTGTAGCAGAGCACAAACCCCTACAACCAGCCAATGGGAGTCCTTAGGGTGTCTGGGATCAAATTGTGGAAAGCAGCAGGGGTATTTATGACCCTTTTTCTCATTGATGCAAAGCCCTGAGTGGCCTATTCAAGGTGAGGCACCTCCTGCCAGGGATGCTGCTGCCTCTCTCCTCTGTGCACAGAAGGGAAGAAGGGGAAGGCAGAGGATCAATCTGTGGAGGTGGCCTTCTCACCTCCTTGGACATGGCAAGGCTGCAGGGAAAGTACTCTCTCCCAGGCATGTTATACATCTTTGCATGTTCCTCTTCTAGCTAGGAAACTAGATCTTGCTCTGAGCAATCCTGCACTTTGAGACTGCTGCTGGTGGACTTGCTGATACTGAAATTCAAAGGAAAAGCATGCATATTTAACCCCAATTCATCATTTTGATTTTGATTAACTCTATATGTCAGAGGTTTGCAGGCTTTAATCTTGTTTTAAGAAAATATTCCTGTCCTCTCTTCTCACTGTTTTCCAACAGGAAATTCAATAGAAGAGTTCCTCCTATTATTTATCTCCTTCCACTTACTTGGACACATTGTGGACCATTTAAATAGCTGCCCAGTATTTTCCAAACCATGCCTTGTCCAGTGTAGAGAGTGCTCTTATTTTCTCTGTGGCCCATAAGGAGGAGTTTAATACTGGAATCCAGTTTTCTGACGTAGTTATGCACTGACACTAAGCCACTTAGCAGATGAGCATGCTCCATTTGGTGAGTACTATATTTATACTGTAAGTGAGTATTTCATAGACGCTTTTTGGAAGATCTTACAAATATACCATGGTTCACAATGTTATGCTTCATTCCTCATTTCCTTTTAAGTATATCTGTCAGGGTGTTATGTTGAGTAGCCCTGCCTTACAGAATCAATTACTCCTTAGCCAGCTCAGAAATAAAACTCAAAGTAAGCAACACCAAATGTCTGATATACCAATAGATTGCAATCCAGTGCTAAAGAGCATAGCCACTGCCCTGCTTTAAATATTCATGAAGCCCACTGGTGCAAAATGCATTAAAGGTGGGAATAATGCCAGTAATACACGATCCTCTTAGTGACAAGAAGCTTTCACATATTAAAGTAGTAGGATGTTAAAGACTTTCAACGTATCAGTCTTTCGTTTTTAACCTAGAGAAAAAGATTCACTAATGGAATGCCAAATTGCATTCACTGTCACCACACTGCACTGCAGAACAGGATAATAATACATGTGTGCTTTACCATGCCGTGGAAAACCTATTAAAAGTGGGTTCTTTTCTGCCTTTTCCTCGTACTTTCCAGAAAATGTTCACACACATAACTTGCCC
Source organism: Piaya cayana (assembly GCA_013389865.1). Taxonomy (NCBI): domain Eukaryota; kingdom Metazoa; phylum Chordata; class Aves; order Cuculiformes; family Coccyzidae; genus Piaya; species Piaya cayana. Next base: position 157,366 of record WAAB01022980.1, read on the forward strand.
CTTTGAGTAGTCTTCTCTGTGCCAACACCCCATCAGAATCGCAGGAGTCTGGCCATTGACAGATTGGTTTTACACAAATCAAAAGATTTTAAAATAACGGTGACACAGTACAACAGCACAATTCAGCTAAGTGATGACTGGCTAAAAAAAGAAAAGAGTTAAACCAGAGACACAGGACTGCAGAATAACAGACTGTAGCAATGCAGAATAATGTTAATTGTTGCTTTAAATCATCAGCAGCCCAACCACATCTGCTATCACACCTGTGCTCTCATCTCTGATCTACTCTGGCACCCTAGAAATATTAGGCAAACAGCCAGCCTCATATCTTCAGCTCTATGTGGTCTGGCTCTGCTACCAGTTTACATCTCCCTTACCTGGAGTGGATCAGGCACTGACCCTGCACCCTCAAACCATTTCTGATTGACATGGGACACTGCCAGTGCTGGGCCCATCACCCGATAACAACAGGTCCTGGGACTGCTGGGACGCACTGACCCCATGTGGATTTTACAAACCTCATCAGTCAGGTGAGCTAGCTGAAGGAGCCCTGCTTAGAGCTGAAGTTTGATCTGCATTAATACAGTGATCAAATAATAAACTTTATTTTTTTCCCCACTTATTCTATGGACATTCTCTGCACAACAAATCTTGGCGGGGGGTGGGGGGAAAGGGGGAATATGTCTATCTGGTGCCAAACATGGAAATTCAATTAATGTACACTTGAAAGAGGGATCTAGGTCCCCCATACATAGTCTGCTTTTATTCTAGAAATAAGAATAACAAAGAGCTAACACCCAGAAGGCTCATTTTTCAGAAAGACATTTATCCAAGACTAATCAGGGGGCAGGGACAGGAAAACAGGGCTCTGTTACGGCATATAAAGTTGTTTACTTCAAAGCAGGTCTTTAACATGCTTTACATGGTCTTTCTATGTCTGGTTGGAAATCTGCTTTCCTGCCTTTTAACAGTTTGTCTGGCAGCATCTTCCCAGCAAATGCCCCTCTCTGCTTTTCAACCCTAGAAGCATCTTCCTCTGCAGAAAGACTGCCTGTCAATAAAGATTGAGAACTTCAGTTCCTGTAGTCATTACAGTGCTCTGTATAAGCCAAGTTGTTTCAAAGGGGAAGAACTAGATAGTGCAAAAGGTGCAGTGGGAACATTATTGAAGTAAGTTGGATCAGGCTGTTTTGCCAAGCTATTTCTGGAAAAAAAACCCCCACTGCTACTCAGTGCTTTTGATTAATAATGCTATCTTATAGCTAATTTTATTCCTTGCCCCTCTCTTCTCCTGCCTTCCGATTTGGAAGTACACTTAATTATGAAAACATGAGCACTAGACTGTGAATTTTGATATATTAATTTTACCATGATTTTGTTTCTCCACTGCACCACCAAAACTCTCAAGGACAACCGGTCGAGGAAACAAAGAAAATTGTGACAGTCAGTGAAATTTCCCTAAGCAAATTCAGAATTAAGCAGTTTCTTCAACACAAATCTCAGTACGTTAGTGCAAACTATAACTATGATGAAGCTTGCCCCTGTTTTTCAACACAATTTCTTTTGATGACTGGAGCCAAAGCAAGGCCTCTACAGTTTGTTTACTTGGTGTATTTTTTAAAGATTACAGCTGGAGATTATTAAAAGCCTGCCAAGACAAAACCAAAATGAGCACAAATGGATGACCATGACCATATTCCTAAGCTTCTTCACTAAACAGCAGAAATGTTCATAATTCCATGCCTGACTAGCAGTGCATGGATGCCTTGTCTTCATGTGGTCAGTTCCACAATGCTGGACCCAAATATCATGTTCACCATTCATTCTTTCATTGACTCCATTCCTACTGTCCAAGTTAGAGTCCAGGCAATCTTGCTTTATTGACATCTCACTGCCCAGTCTCTGTATCCATCCTTTAGCTACCACCAGCCCACAGAAGCATCATTCGGACAACAGCTATAATGTTTGCATGATTATTTTGTTGTCTATCTACATTTGTATCAATTACTTGGACAGAAATACAAGGCTTGGCATTAAGGCAGTGTGAGAAGTACAACTCTGTGAATAGTGGCTTTTTTTATTTATTGACTCTTCCAAAATCACAAATAAATAATTAGTTTAAAGATGGTTTAATATACATTTGCATAGTTTCTAAGCAAAAGGGAAAAAAAAATCTGACTAGACAGAATAGTCCCCTCCAGCTTATGCAGTTCAGGTTTAAATCAAAAACAAACCTGAATACTTTTGAAACAATTTCTTAAAGATACAAAATAAAACAATTTCCGTTGAGAAATTGTCTAAATGTACACTCTAATTATTCCAAACATTTGAGTGTTAGGTCTTCCACTTCAGCAACTAGGAAAAAGTGAAACAGATTTCCCAGCATTTCTAATGCCACACATGAATTAACATGATGATAATACTAATGATACTTTTTAACCAGAAAAGCTTCAGGTCAATTATTTTTCCCAATTCTATTTTTACTGAAGTATAAAGCTGTAAACCCCCAGATGGAATAACATAAGTTATAACAGCAATAAAATGGATAACTGTGTTTCTAGACTTTGTCTAAATTGTGCATGCTCCAAAATTATAAACCAGACTGTTTTATACATTTTTGTTCAGGGTAATAACCACCTCAGTCACTGTGTGATGAATCTCTGGGTGCAGAAAATAGAATATTTAATATTTGTAATGCTTTCTAAATCACAGTACCTTTAAATAATACAACATTCATTAAAATATAAGAGTAGACCAAATTACTGTACCAAACATCCTCTGCATCTTCATCACACTCTGCCCCAAACTGGCAAATGTCACAGGTCGATGTCTCTTTTTGACTGGTTTCACCTGAGCCTTCATTGACTGATGGAAAGGAAAAGAATATACATTAGCAAAGACAGCACTGTAGCAAAGCACTTCTCTCTCTCTAGAAAAATCTATTTACTGTGTCAGCTTAATGCGTTGCTCACAAAGCTGACAGCTGGCCAACAGACAGTTTTCTGAATGGGGCCAACACAGAGATTTCCATATTGGTCTGTGATAAATCCCTGAATTAGAGACTTAAAAGGAAAACTGGAGAAAGACCCTTCCCCTTCTTTTCCACTTAAACAATGACTGCTTCAAGCCGCAGCCTGGGAAAGCTGTCACCAGAAAGCCTCTCTACTTTGTTCCCCAGGAAAATAATGGAGGTGTATTGATAGCATCACGTGCTGCCTTGTGTCCCTTACTGGTAAAGGTCTTGAGATGGACCCAAGGGGATGCTTTCCTTGAAAATGTTTTGAAATTACTTGCCGCATAGAGCAATCTAGTCCACTCCAAAGGCAAAACATTTTTCTCCTCAGAAGTACAGCTATGAACTCCAAGGACTAGTTATGTCTGGCAGGAAAGATTTAGGGCTGTCCAGAGGAGGGGACAATCTCCAGCATAGGTTAAATTTGGAACCCAGGAAAGTCAATGCCAATGTGACCAATGTGTGCAACTGTGTAGGGTTTGTACCTGGCCCTTAAGTCAAAAACATGAAGAGAAAGTAAAAATACAGGTTTAAGAGGACTGCAAAAATATATTGATGGGCTGAATACTGAACTAGAGAAAAAGACCACTAAGGTAGGCACCAGGAAGAGATTTTGTTAAAAAAACCAAAAGAAACATTATCTACATTTGTATTAATGTATATAAGCACCTTTTGGTATCTTTTGAAAGATGTTGCTTTCTAGCAAGACACCGTACCTAGCGATATCCTTCTGTCAGTTACAGAATAATTATACCTTTTAAGTATTACTTAATACTTTTAAGTATTAATCACTTTTGACTGATGTTGTTATCTCCATAAGCAGCCTTTGCAGTGTCATCCTTTCATCTCTCTCCTTCATTTGGAGTCAGCAATGTGGTGCGGGCTTACTGTGCATTTGGGTCCAACCTACCAAAGCTGATAGACAAGCTAGCACATGTTGGTAGCCCCAGGGGCACTGATATTAAGCATCCACTACATGAGACCACCGCATGAGACTGTTTACCTGGGTCTTATCTGTTAACCAAGTTCTTACTAGAGGCTTTCAAGTTAGAGCAGTCTGACTTTGAATAGGCTGCTTTTGTTATTTGCCTAGGAAAGGACAACAATCCAAGGCTTTCACAAAGCTTATGAAGGGGAAAGGGCTTTTGGCCCTAGAAAAACAAGTATAAGTCCAATACTTGTTTTTCAAGAATTATCTTGGACAAGTTATTTAACCTCTGTCTTGTTCCCACTGTGTAAAATAGGAATAATACTGCTTTTTACCAACAGACAATATGGAAACAAATATATTAAAAGATCATGATATGTAAAAACTACAATGATATAGACTACATCTACTCAAGGCAGATGGTTTGTACAAAATTTTTTTCCCAGAGGCTTGATATATTCAAAGGAAATGTTGGCATGTTTAGGCATCAGCTATGCTGTAGCAATCTATCAGTCATTCTTGAACTTAGACTATATTAAATTGAAAATATTCACCTATGAGGGGCATTCTGATTATCCTAAAAGGAAAAAAAAGAGCATTTTGCCCTATTTGTAGAAGTCTGTTCACTTTTATATCCATAAAGCTGATTTACATAAAATCAAGGGGGAAATTTGGAAAACAATGCTGGATTTTTGTTCTGCTACATTGTCAGGCTTTGTAGGGTGGGTCTGAGCTGTGCCTTTTCTGTTTCCTTAAATAACTGAGGAACTCTTTAGGCTCATGTTTTCTAAGAGCCAAAGTAGAAGGGTGGACAAGGTGTCCAAGTGCCATGCCCTCATACCAGCATGTGCCTGTGCTACGTGTGTGATCCTGACCTGAAAGCACTGGGAGGCTCACGCTCCTGTACAGCTCCTCCCTACTTCTCTGAAGCTGTATCCACGCCTCCAGTTTTATACTAAGTTTCATTTGCTTTTTAAATATAGAAATCTCTTTTACTGAGGAGATAACTTTGACAGTAAATCTTGTCAATCTTAGCAGGGGATTTCCAGTAGTTAAGATATTAGACAGGATATGTAACAAATGACTGTATGCAAAGGACAATGGGACCTATGAGCAGAAGAGTTCCTATGACAGTGGAGCATGCCTCACCTACTAGGAAGATGACAATTACTCCAGTTCAGGAAGGTAAGGTTCTTTATGGAAAAGAGAGACAATTTGTTTATGTTGTAATTCTGAAATCACACCCTTTATATTCCCTTTTAATTAAAAACATATGACCTATTTTTTTTTTCCTCCTTGTATTGTTTCTGTTTATAACTGTCCGGCAGGTGTGGTTTGCCCAAGGACCTAACATGGTTCTATATCAAGAGCTGAGTAAAATAACTACTTAAGTCATTAAAGGAAGGCTTTTGAAAGACTGTGCATGCTGAAGATTTAGAGAGAAACGTCCACACTAAAGCACAACGTGGTTTTTAATTTCTAGAAAATAATAGGTCACTCCTCCATATTTTCCAGAAGAAATCCTGCATCCAGTGCTCCACAGTCAATGTGCTCGTCATTAAATATCCAAGCACGCAGCAGTCTTGATTAAAAAAACAGCTGTTTATCTCTCTCTCCTCCCCTTGCCTCCTTCCCCCGTCTTCCTTCAGTATCCACAGATAATATTATTCTTCACATTTCCTTAAGGTGTGTTTTCTCTCCCTGCAAACATACACTCTGGCACATGCATCCATACCCAGGACTGATACACACAGGCGCTTGGTATTTTCCATGCTGTGCTGATAAGTGCTTTGATAAAGCTGGACATCTTAGGAAGAGTTATTTTCCCAATATTTCCTGCTTCTTTTTAGCTCGAGGACTAGTGGATGCTCATTTTCTGAGGTGACTTTATTTTTTTTCTCTTTTTTTTTCCCCTCACTGCAGTTCCTGATTTGCATTTGCTTTCATACCCCAAATGAAAAAAAAATGCTAGCAAAAATAATCTAGCTTGTGGATTTCTCTTCTAAAAACAAATTATGACTTTCACATGCATGTTATGTAGCTCTCATATTAGCAGTGGTTGAGGTTTAACACTAAGACCCTGTAGGAATGCAGAAGGGCTCCAGGGAGGCTAAATGCTGGAGCCCGCTGCTTATTACTCATACAACTGAGAAATGTTAAGCTGCAAGTTCGTATCTGTATTAGTTAGATTAGCAACTTACAGAGTTCAAGGAAATGTGCTAACATGGGTTAGAAGGTCAGTAACATTATCTGAAAGTCACTTCAGAGACTATCTCAATCTCCTAAGCAATATAAATTCTTTATCTGGGAAGGCACTACACACAATTTACAGAGTCAATGGGCTGTGGTAACCACAACAGTTCCTGTTTTAATCATTTGGTCCTTTTCTGGCATTCTCACTGCACTCAGATCAGACAGTTGTGATTTCTTTATTGCTAGCAAGTTCTACAACAAAAAAACCCAACAAAACAACTTCTTTTGAGACATTTTACTTTGTTTCCATAGCTGAACAATTATTGGTCTGACTCTGCTTATCTCCTATAATACCTGGAGGAAACTAAGTGTCTCAAACTGTCCCCCTCCTGTAGATACCTCTACTTCTCTTCACACTTCAATCTCTTTCAGTCAAGTCTTCTGCAGGTGCAAAGAAACTCCCTTCATGCACACAGTGGCCCAGATTCCCACAAGCTGATGATTAATGGTTTAGCTGTTTTAACAAATGGACACCAAAATCTCTGTACTTGAGTTAATGCTTGCTTAGTCTTCCCAAGATGTTCCACAAGTGTCAAAGGCAGGATCAAAATAAACTCCTAGCTATTTCCAGAAAATAGCTCCAATGAGGTGGTTAGGAATACGCAGAGCAGCTTACACTCTTGAGCTGAGATACAAAGCGCCATCTGTTCCCTAAGTGACACAAGGGACATAAACATAACTTGCCTGATAGACCATACTCTGAGGAGTAAATGGAAGTGTAAAGAGTACCCGGTGAACCATGACAGTGAGAGACAATTAGGTGGTAACATTGGCTAAACACAAATCTCTCAATCTCTTTTTTGCTAACATGCCTCTGATGTTAGCAGGGCAAACTCAGGAGAGTCTCAGTTCAGTTTTCATGTGTCTTCATAGGGCTACTGACACTATCACAACAATCCTTATTCAATATATTTTAACAGTACTGCAGAACACAACAAAGAAGCAGCAAAAAACCATAATCACCATACACTTGAATATACAGAAATAATACTATAAAGATTTGTTATAATCATACTTGTATTATGCAGATTTCTCTGATTTGTGTGTTCAGCTGTGTGTTCATAGCAACTCCTCATTCTGACTTGACTCTTGATGGTAGAACCATTTGCTATTGTTGAAAGAACTTCAAGCAAACCTTGTTCTAGGTCATCCTAACAGGACATTCTATGTCTTTAGCTACAAAATCTAAGTAATAGCAAAACCATGTGGAGATGAGGTTTGATAGGTGTTTTGTGTTTTGGAATGAAAGAGAATGGGTAAATTAAAATGTGGAGGAGGAGAAGAACGCTCCTCAGAGCAGCTGAGGTGATCTCTCCACATGCTTCAGTACTAACAAGAGTGCTCTGGCAAGTGACAAAGTGAGGAGACGAAGTGAGAAAGCTCTGAGAAATCAGGGCAGAGAAGCCAGCAGAATTTACTAAATGTGTTGGAACAAACACTACCTCCACCTCTACCAAACAGCTAGAAACACCTCATGAACTCGACCAGTAAAAGCCTAGATGCTGCATGCAACTTCACTCTAATCAATAAGCCTTTTTTCCTGAAAGCATTAGCTCAGTCAAAACCTGCGAAGTGAGAAAAACGAAGGGTGTGAAGCAGGGGGTCAGCTCATGAATGACTCTGCTTTCTAAGTCTGGCAGAAGTACAGAATGGAATTATGGTCAAAATGAAAAGAAAATAGCCTGACGCATCAGTAATTAATCCAGACTCTAACATGTCTTGTTCTGTCTTACTCCTGCTGACTGGCTCCATCTCAATACATACAAATTTACGCTGTCTCACACACGCAAACACACTGAGGAAATTACTTATCAGATGAGAAAACAAGTGTCTCCACCCAGCTCAGGATGCAACTCAGAACTCCTTAACGAAACCTGAGACTCTCATTCATGCCAACGGGCCTTTTATTGGTTTCTCCAGACCAACACGAGCCAGTCCTTGAGACTACTTCTCCATTATGGATGAGCAGGTTATTTAAACAGTGCCAGGGTTGTGCCATGCCTGCGCTGGCTGCTCAGGAAATCAGACTGCCCTTCTCTGAGTTTATGTTGCTCCCAGTGCCATCTCGGGTACCTCCACATTGCCATTCTCAGCCAAATGCCAGAAGAGGTTAACGGGACAACTTCAGCATTATGCAAATATCTAACAGGTTTTTTTGAGAGGAACTACATGCATCCAGCCAGCTCAGATTGTTGATAAAACATAGTCTTATCTTCTCACTGAAGACCATGTAGAAACAGCGTAGCATCGCTCTCAGGCCAGTCAGACTCAATTTGTGATTTTTTCTTAAAATCACATCCAGTGGATTACCTCAATGTTAAGGATCTCAGTTTCTATGCACGTTTGTTTTGAAAGATACAACTAAGCTTTAGGGCTGTAGAGAAAAAGCTTGTCAGTATAATACATGCCTGAAACTAAAGTTTGTTTTTAAAAACTAATTATTTGTTTAGGGCTGATTCATGGGTTTTCAGTCCTGTGCAATTCTTAGTTTATGTTGGACAGGAAGAAAGCACTTCTGAAACAGCTCACTCTTGTGCAAGGACCAGTGTTGATCTCACCTGCACCTTGTGCTGATGGTTCCAATTCTGCCCTAGATAGTCTAATTAGTGCAAGAAAACAATGTCTGGTCCATACTGGGACCAGTGCTATTTAATATCTTCATCCATGCACCCTCAGCAAGTTTGCAGATGACACAAAGCTGAGTGGTGCAGTTGTCACAGTGGAAGGATGGGATCTCATCCAGCGGGACCTGGACAGGCTGGAGAAGTGGACCTGTGAGAACCTCATGAAGTTCAACAAGGCCAAGTCCAAGGTCCTACACCGGGGTCGGGGCAATCCCCAATTTCAGTACAGGATGGGGGATGATGTGATTGAAAGCTGTCCTGAAGAGAAGGACCTGGGGTGCTGGTCAATGAGAAGCTCAACATAAGCTGGCAATGTAAGTTTACAGACCAGAAGGCCAACCGTATCCTGGGCTGCATCAAAAGAAGCGTGGCCAGCAGGTCGAGTGAGGTGATTCTGCCCCAATATTAATGTCTTGTGAGACTCTACCTGGAGTACTGTATCCAGTCTGGAATCCTCAACATAACAAGGAGATGGAACTGTTGGAACGGGTCCAGAGGAGGGCTACAAAGATGATCAGAGGGTTGGATGAAAGAGTTGGTCTTGTTCAGCCTGGAGAGGAGAAGGCTCCGAGGAGAATTTATAGCAACCTTCCAGTACCTGAAGGGGCTACAGGAAAGATAGGGAGGGACTGTTCACAAAGGATTGTAGTGATAGGACTAGGGGCAATAGCTATAAACTAGAGAGAGGCAATTTTAGACTAGACATAAGGAAGAATTTCTTCACAATGAAGGTGGTGAGGCACTGGCACAGGTTGCCCACAGAAGCTGTGGATGCCACATTCTGGGAGATGCTCAAGGCCAGGTTGGTTGAGGTCCCGGGCTGCCTGATCTAGTGGGATGTGCCCCTGCCCACAGCAGGGAGGTTGGAACTAGAAGATCATTAATGTCTCTTCCAACCATAACTATTCTTTGATTCTACAATTCAAAGATGTCCTGAGTTCAGTAAGTAACTAGTATAAAAGCTGTTTCACATTATTACTAAGCGCTGCTGCTCTCTCTAGCTCCATCTTTAGTTTTTACTTCCAGTCTTTCTTCCTGCCATGCTTTGCTTCCCATTCTCTTTTGGCTTCTTTCCTACCACCTCTAGTTTTTCAGTTGCAATTACCCTGCAGATGAGGTGCTACTGCTGTGAGGAGAGGCATGGGCCCATGCAAAGCCCCACCCTCTCACTCTGCACAGCTCAACATCTTAGAAACCACAGAAGTCTTCTCCAGCAATAATTCAGTCTGGGGCCTTGGAGGCTTCCCCTGGCAAGCTGGGCAACCTTCACACCCTCTGAACCTCATTTATCATGGCTAAAATTGGATGGGATGGAAATAATTTCACAGGAACAGTACTGATACTCTATCTAACGGCAATTCCTTCCTTTCAGCAGGCCCAACTGGAGGCCTCCAAGAGCACCTGGGTATCAAGTTATGACATGACCCCCTACAGACCTTTATAGTGACTTGCCTGTATTTGTACAACAATGGCCAGGAGGGAACAGACTAAATTCTTATTCAAAGTTTATTTATTCTAAATAAACACCATTTGCTTGTTTCTGTCTCATGAATATCCCTGCTGTTCCCATGATGCATCTGATAAAAAATTAAATACGATGAGGCCAGTTTCTCCTAGCAAGTATCTCTAATGACATTTCAAAAGTAATGGCTCATTGAATAAAACCGTATTGTAAGCTTTCTGAATGCTGACATAAAACAGCTGTGATTATTGCACCCCTGTGCACCCCCCCCTACAAAATGTGATGTTTGCCTGGTGCATGAGGGATGCCAACACTGCAGATTCATGAAGGTGTACGATGACCAGCATTGACAATATTTGCCAGCTTGAGGAAGAGGAGGCTAATTTATTTTGCCAAAAGCTCATAAACAGCTTTTAGTAAAAAGCCAAATAGCATGTGGGGCCTATTCATCTCTGCTGTGCATTAATTTAATTTTAAAGTGAAATCACTTCCTTGCAGGAGAATTTTTAAGGAATAGATTGTTGTAAAAACATGCCTACAATGCTGCCAAAGCTTTTGTGGCATCAGTCCCTGCTCTCATGTATTTTGATATGCCCAACAAACAAAACAACCAAGTGGACATGCCCACAGCTGCATAGATTCATTGCAACAGGTCACTGATCAAGGCCATTACTAAAGAGCCTGGAAGGAGATTACTGTAGCCTAACTGCAAGGACCAGAAGATTTTTCAGGATCAAGGAGAAGCAGAAAAAGACGATGTCTGATTCCTACTTCAGGCTGACCTGCTTGGCCGCATAGATCATTAAACTTCTGTGTCCTGGCAAGGCAGATGGGAAGCTGCAGTCCAGGCAACTGCCCCATATCATAACACTTTTTTTTTGTCAGGAAAACAGCCATCAATGCTAAATCACAGAATCACAGAATCACTAGGTTGGAAAAGATCCACAGGATCATCAAGTCCAACCATTCCTATAAGCCATTAAACCACGCCCCTTACCACCTCATCCACCTGTCTTTTAAATACCTCCAGGGCTGGGGACTCAAGCACCTCCTGGGTAGCCTGTTCCAGTGCAAAATGACCCTTTCTGTGAAATTTTTTTTTCTTATGTCCAGCTTGAACCTCTCCTGGCGCAGCTTGAGGCCATTCCCTCTTGTCCTGTCTCCTGTCGCTTGGGAGAAGAGGCCAGCTCCCTCCTCTCTACTATCTCCTTTCAGGTAGTTGTAGAGAGCAATAACATCTCCCCTCAGCCTCCTCTTCTCCAGGCTAAACAACCCCAGCTCTCTCAGCCGCTCCTCATAAGACTTGTTCTCCAGCCCCTTCACCATCTTCGTCACTCTTCTCTAGCACATTCAAGGGCCTCAACATCCTTCTTGTGGTGAGGGGTCCAGAACTGAACACAGGATTCAAGGTGTGATCTCATCTGTGGCCAGTGTACAGGGAGAATAACCTCCCTGGACCTGCTGGTCACACCGTTTCTGATACAAGCCAAGATGCCATTGGCCTTCTTGGCCACTTGGGCACACTGCTGGATCATTGTCAGTCGCTGTCAACTAACACACCCAGGTCTTTCTCCTCCAGGAAGCTCTCCAGCCAGTCTTCCCCTACTCTGTAGCACTGTATAGGGTTGTTGTGCCCCAAGTGCAGGACCCAGCATTTGGCCTTGTTAAACCTCATGTCATTGGACTCTGCCTAGTGGTCCAGCCTGTTCAGATCCCTTTGCAGAGCCTCCCTACCCTCCAGCAAACTGACACTTCCACCCAGCTTAGTGTCATCTACAAACTTGNTACTGAAGTCCAAGAAGACTACATCCACAGCCTTTCCTTCGTCCAGTAGGTGGGTCACTTTGTCATAGAAAGTGATCATGTTAGTTTGGCAAGACATGCCTTTCATGAACCTGTGTTGACTGGGCCTGATCACCTGGTTCTCTTGCATGTGCTTCATGATAGCACTCAAGATCACCTGTTCTGTGACTCCCTGGCACTGAGGTCAGACTGACAGGCCTGTAGTTTCCTGAGTCCTCCTTCTTGTAGATGGGCACAACATGAGCCAGCCTCCAGTCAAGTGGAACTTCCCCAGTCAGCTAGGATCGCTGGAAGATGATGGAAAGGGGTTTGGCAAGCACATCCACCAGCTCCCTCAATACTCTTGGATGGATCCCATCCAGCCCCATAGACTTGTGGGTGTCTAGCTGGGCAAGCAAGTCTCTAACCACTTCCTCTTATCACAACATCTAGGTGGGATTCTGACCTAGAGGTGTCTAGTCATAAGCCCACAGATGGTAACCTCACGCCAGTGGCTCCTCAGCCAAGCGCATGCACCAGGGGTCTGAACTTGCAGTTCCTCTGGTACTGAGCAGGATTACTATTGTAACAACACATCATCAGTAGGGTAAAACTAACCAGTCTCACAACGGCCTAAGCCCAGCTGACCTTCCCTATTAGCTAAATCAGCTACAGAGTCAAGAGTGAGCCGCTTGTGTCTGGCTTGCCCTACACCTCTACTCCTTCAGAAAGGAGGGTAGCAGGCCAGCCTCAAAACCCTCTTCATCCCTCCTGTGGACTGCCAAACCCTCTCTCCCTGCAGACCTGCAAAGAACCTCGGCTTCTTTGGGTTGTACGGAAAAGCAAGGTCTCTTTCTTATGTGTGCTCTTCCTCTTGTATATTTTGGCAGAAGCTGCATCCCATGCCACCTGAAACAGGAGCTTAGTGCTGGATACCTTGTGCTCAATGCAGTAAATACATGATGCAAAAATAATCTGATGGATGGAACATTTGGACTATATACATGCTGTAACACTGTATTTACAGCAAATTGTATCACGCAAATACTGCACTGGATATAGATTCAGCTGGAGGAATGTTAGTCAGTAATGACTTCCTCTGCAGGGGAAGATGCTACAGTTGGATGTAAGCCACACAAATTATCCATCTATGTTTTCCCTGACCTCTGTCAAGAATTCATATCCCACCTGAGGTTCTAAGTATTCCTATTCATTCTAGGCATAGAGAAACCTGGATCACTTAATTTAGAGAAACTCAGTGAAAAGAATAAGACAGGATCCAACCCATCATTTCACAAAGGCTACAGTGAGGAAGTTCCACATGGATGATGTGACTTTCTAGGGCTTTCTGCAAAAGTGTGCTTTTGCCAGTTTCCTACCTAGTCAAAAGCTTAACAGAAGACTTGAATGTGAACCCTTAAAGCTACTCATCTTTCAAGAAATAGAATGAAAGGAACAAAAATAAAACCTAAAAGAGGTGTCTTACATCCACTTGATGACTACTTCAGTTTTAAGGTCTTTGTCACTTTACTATTGATTTAAGTCTGTGTATCCTTTTGAATATTAGTATGGCTAGCAAGATAGCAACATCATACATAAAAATGTTCTTTATTCCAGAACAGATGAAACTCCCTGTGCTAAAAGAAGATTTAGGTATCTCTGAAGATTTCTTATCACTGTGCAACATAACTCTCTAATGGTTCAGTGCCTTGGAGGGTCATCTGAGATCACTTATCACATAAATCAAATAGGTGGCAGGCCATAAGAGTGGAAGCCTATAGCAATTTCATGTGTCTGCTTACAGACATCAAATCTATCTTTTAGGCAGACTATAGAGGAGATAATATGCTACTCCATTTAAGCCACTGAAGAAACCCAAATCTGGGTATTAACCAGTTTTAGGAAGCTGCTCCTACTCTTGACTATACCACAATTATCTTGGGAAGTGACTGGTTTTAAACCCTAAAATGTAGACTGCTGACACTGGTCCTAGTTCTATTTTACAGTAAGGCTTCTGTAATACACTTTGGCAATGAAAGGGAGCGTCACAGCGAAAGTTCAATTTATTTTACGTCCCATTTACATAATCAGGGTAGTATTCTATTCTATTCTATTCTATAACTGATCTGGGTCTACCTTTCAGTGAATTCAATGAGAAGAGTGCAGTTTTCTTTCTCCACTCTACTTTTCTTACATATTACGCCCCTTTCTGTTTATTTCTGTGGTGCTATTGCAGATTACACACATGTAAGTGAGAGCAAGCGCAGCCCAGAGCTCAGAAGGTGAGAAGACAAGTGCCAAGCTCACGCTCTACAACAGGGCTCCTTATCTGTCTCTTCCTCCATCAGCTCAGTAGTCAGCCTGTATGCAAAGGGCCACGTCCAGTGCCCCTTCACAGCTCCTGTCCCTTCTGCAGTAGCACTCTGTGATCTGCAGTTGTCAATGCTGAGTTGATCCTCTTAACCTTGCACAACCAAGGCTCATCCATGTGTTTGTGTATTTCTCTGTAAATCAGCATTTTCATTTAAACAAAAAGAAAAATCTCTCTGAGAGGCAAAAATATGCCTCCTGACACATGTAAAGGTATTCCTGCTCCTCAAGGCTGTAGCTAGGCAGCCCTTTGGCTGCTGCTTGTAGCTTAAGGTGCACAGGAGTGGTGTCACTTACAGAACTTCCTAGAAGCTAAGATGATGGCAACTGCAAAGTTTCCAAGTCATACAGTGGGAAATATAATATTTATTCAACAGGTCCTATGTTTTCTATAACCCTATTCTTCAACAAACACGAAAGCAGACTGCATCAGTCACTGCTGGCCATTTTCACAGGACAAATGGGAACAAATCAGTTGAACTGTATTTTTCCTTTTTATTTCCATTGTTAGTGGAAAGTTGAGGTACCATGTGAACAGCATCATTTCTGGTTAATTGTACTCTTTGGTTTATAGGTTTTGCAGCTGAACAGTCATGTTCACAGTACAAAACACCATGACAAATACTGGCAGCACTGCTCATTATCTTAGCAGAAAGGCAAGGAAGTTCATGAGTAGCACAGCCAATTCTGGATGTGTGTTAAAGATTCAGGAGAAGAAGCCTCCATGGGCCAGGTCTGTGGATAAACCGAGGATCTATTTTTGTGCTGCCACCTAAAATTTATGTGACTGTGTAGGGAAAATCCTCACAGTCCTCCACTAACAGGACAATCGGGTTGTGTGACACACTACACTCAACCTTGATAAAAGCAGTGGAGAAGCATGCATTTGAATTCATTTACATGAGAATGTTGACCATCTGAGCATAATTTTACAGATGTGTTTATGATATAGGGGAAGCCATATGGCATGAAAGGTTTAAACATTTAATCTCACTTAGCTTCAATACACTGCATATACAGAAAATTGGAAGCCCAGCAGGAAAATGCCAGATTTCATTCTCACTTAGTTGTGATTAACCTTTATGAGCTCTCTCAGAGTTTTGTCACCTGCGAAGCCATTCAGGGCAGGCAGTCTGTGAAAGCCCTGACTTTCTGCTCTGGCCAAGATCTGCAGCCCCTGATCCCTCCGAGTGCTGTGCTGCCTAAAACGTGGGCCTCTCCTACCTAAACAGCAGTGCAACCTGCTCCATAACTTCCTCCAGAAAGGGAAAGGGTGGAACTACGAGGAGTGAATGACCTGCAGGGACTGTCTGTCCCCCTTCCCTTCCTGCAGCTGCGCTTCCTTGCATCGCTCAGGTGGGTCCAGTTTAGAGCAGCCTGACTGTGGCAGATGGATGCAAAGCAAATAGCTGATATCCATCACACTCTGGAAATACACTCTTTCTCATTAATATTGATTTCCATACACAAACACTTTAGCTATATTCACTGATTGCATTACCATTGCAGAAGTGTAATTAACAAATTAAAAGGGAGGACTGTGATTCAGTTTAATTTCAGGAAAATCTTTAAATAATAAAAAAAAAAAGTCTGATGTTTGAGAATTGTCCCCCTCTGCTATTCATTTTAGTGCTCTGGACACGCTCTAAGAGAAATGCTTCCATAAAAATAAACATGTCCTGAGTATGCTGCAATACTGGCAAACACAGCTACTTGAAGAAGTATCAACAAGATAGAACGCAAACAAATGAGAGAAATCCTGACAGATGCTAAACCAGGTACAAAATTGCAAATGAAAGTGTACTTGAGGAAGGGAGAAAATGCCAGTTGGAAGCTGCTCAGACTGATATGAGACTGCCAACTTATTCATGAAAACCTATGAAAAACAACACAAAATACACACACCATCAGCCAAGGTGAAAGCCAAAGTCACAAATATTTGTGTAAGGAGGGAAGGTAGAAAATCTTCTATACTTGCTGTCCTTTCAGATGCTTGTATAACACAAGCCCCACTAAGTATATCAGTGTTTGCAAGAGCAGAAAATTTTGACTGCTTTTCTCTCCAAAACACAGCTGTGTTCACCTGGAAGAATGGAAAATGATATCTACTTCCTCTCCAATCTCCTACGAAAACCACCTATTATGAGAAACCATAATCATTAAGGATTGATCATACTAATATAATTTTCTGGATGGCTTATTAACCTACTAAGACATGTTTTTCTCTACTTTCCTTCATTAGCAACAGCAATAATTAGGTAAGGACATAGTAGCAAAACTGATCATATGCTACTGCCAAAGGAGACAGAGAATGTATCATGGACATGTAGCATAATGTTCTCCAAACTTGAGACGCATTAATTATATTTAGTAATACAGCTATTTTCTCCCTTTGATAGAAGGAATCCATTAATGTAGACGCTGTATAACAGAAGCTTATTTTTTCTCCTATTCAAAAAATGGAATTTTCTTTTTTCTTTAAAGTTTATTATACAATAGGGGATGGGACAAGAAACACTGTGGTCTCAAGTATCATGTCATTTTCTTGTTTCAGTCTTGACTACCAGTTTCCTCATGAAAGCAGTTCTTTAAAAGCAGAACGGCCACAGAACTCTGGCTAGAAAGCAAAGTGAGTCATACTGTCACCTCTCGTACAATAATCCCCAGAGACGCTTTCCTCATTTTTTGGGTCAGCTTCAGACAGCCTTCCTCCTGCCTGTCATCCCCAGAACAAAGCATCAGCAGCTTACACTTAGGCAGCACCACTCAGAATATGTGTGTACTTACATGCACAAATTTTATAAATGTATAGAGGTGACTGAATAGCAGCTGCATTCTGAGATCACGTTAAGGTGCTGCTTCCTTGTCTGTAACATCAGTGGCAGAAGCATTACCAACATCCAGGCTGGAGGGTGAAGGAGTAGCCATGTGAAGCATCAGTGCCTGCATACTGCCCGTCACCTTCCTGACTCCTGATCTGTGACCCCAGTGCCACAGCCCCAACAGCCACCATGACCCTTGAAAGAGAAACTGCCAGTTAAATGATTGCCCTAGTTGCAGCTGTGATGTGTGGAGATAGGGACTGGTGGCCACCCAGGACAGGGGCTGCCAGCTCCACCTCACAGCTCCATGAGACCTACAGCGTTAACTTTCCTACACCACTCTGCTAGCGCGGGAAGTGTGTGTAAGCACGAGCACAACAAAGGCATCGTAGCGATGATGAATTTTAACATATTATTTAAAATGCCAGCGACCAGCTTTCTCTCAGCTCTCCCCCCACGTGAGCAGTAGGCAGCTTTCTGTAGATAAAAGCATTACAGGGAGCTGAAAAGAGTTGACATTACAAATTTGGCACTCCGATGGCATGCTGCACAAACAGGGTAAGGGAGAATCTGCCAAAGTGAGAACCAGAGATAATATGAAAAGCATAAACCTAACATATTGACCTTATTTAAGTACAAACAGCATAACACTAGGATACTTAATGCAAAAATGACAAAAACATTTTTTTATTCCACACACACACGAATGTTTTCTTTAAATATGCAATTCACTTGATATCTGCAATCCCCTGTATAATCCAAAATAATGATTATATCAGTCATTGCTTAATACATTCAACTGTGGCCCTGATTTTCATGCACGAATGGTTATTTACGTATCATTATCCATCATCCCATCCACTCATATTTTTCTTTCTAAATAGAGTAATACATCTAAAGTTGTCATTTTAAAACAAAAAATGCTTATAAAGGGGATTTCCATTTCTTGTTATCTTGTCTGTGCCCTTATCAGCTAATAGACCAGAACATTAAAATGAAAAATTCTCAGTGTGTGTGACAACTACCGCAGTGAGAAGATCTCAGAGAAGTGGCAATTATCAGAGGATTTATTTTCAACTGCAGAAACACAGATAAATATGAACAGAAAAGCCAAAGCAAGCCAACCAGAAGGTAAACCTGTAATTATTCTACGTTCTTCTGTTTTCATAACACAAGCCCTTGTCGGGGGCAAAGCTAGTTCCATGTTAAGGAAATCACTGCAGACATGAGGTACAGTTAGAATCTTTGATTAATAAATTATAATTTTTCCAATTAATATTGCCCATGCTCACAATAGAGCAAGGATTTTTATTTCCTCCTCCTGCTACTTTTAAAGTAATTTTCTGCTATGTTTAATTAGGAAATTTCTCTACAGAAGGGAATGTGATAGAAGATTAATTCTCTATTTCCTCACCCACTGTGTCAGTAGACTCAAGTGGACACTATAAACCCCAGTTAAATACGATAAGGATGATCAAGCACGGAACTCCTTTCAAGAGGTCACATCCGCAGACTGTAGATCTCATTTCAAAACAATAGAAACAAGTCAGAAAATGGTAACTCTTCATGGTGCTGTGCCACAGAGGAATGATTTCAAGTGCTTCATGGTGCGAGGGTTCACCATGCCAGCTGAGAGGGTTCGCTATCACAGCTAATGATACCAAATGCTGCCAAGTGAGAAACAGCATTTCAACAACTGCTGATGTTTTGGGTCTTTTTCTCCAGCTCACCACTAATAATTATTCCTCTACTAGTCACATCCTATTTTACATTTTTATGCCAAGTATGAAACAGCAATTAAACAATAAATAACAAAATGTTCAGTGCTGGACAATACAGTAAAGTGTTTTTTTTTTTTTAAGGAAATAGACAAACGGGGCAAACTGTGTTTGTTTTTAATGAACAATGAAGGGAATGAGCTATTTACCCTCAAGACATAAAATCTTATGAATTTTCTATTGCTGCCAATGCTGAGTAAATATTGGGTTAATGATTTTTTTAAATTGAAATCCAAGCTGGAGTGAGAACAATTATTTAGAGGAAACTCAGACCTATAAGCTACCGGAACATGGAAGATGCTATCCTTTGACAGAGGATAAGTAATTTTCTCAAAAGTTTCACTAATGAAGTGGCTGAACATCAAAAGAGAAAAAGCATGAACAATTTAGATGGGGAAACGCAGACATGTTGCCTAGTAGAGAATGAGGCTTGCTCATTGATGAACTAGAAAGAGACTGTTCTAAAACAACAAAGTTGGCAGTACGTACCTCATGGGGACAGTAAGGTCAGAACAGGACAACTGACAGAAAAAAATGTACAATGCAGAAGAAACTTCACACACAATTTTATTCTGGGCTTAAAAAAATAAATCCACATTCTGGCTAGTCTGTTGCCTATTTATTACACCCCTTTTTGTCATGTTATTAGACATTCTAATCCTACTCTGCTTGATGTTTTGGTTTTATGTAGAGAGAAGTTCCAGCAGAGCATTTAAGAAGGGGCAGCCACCTTCACAGAGTCCAAGGGAGAGCTGCAAGGATGACTTGATTCAGAAAACATGACTTCCATGGCAAGCTTAAGGGAATGGAATTTTCCTGCTTTGTAAAAGAGGAGACTGGCAAGAGACTACTTGTCTGATATAAAAAGAAAACTTAAAAAGGCTGCTATAAAAAGAAGGATAATCAATTGTTCTCCACATCCACTATTTCTGAGACAAGAAATAATTGATACAATTTACAGCAAAGGAGATTTAAGTTAGATATTAGGAATTTTTTTTTTCCTCCAACTTTTAAGAATTACCACACACTGGAACAGGCTGCTCTGGGATGAGGCTGATGTGCTCAGATGTGGCTTGTGAGACTGATCCATGCAAATCTCAGCAAGGGACAGTCTAACTATAGTTGTTCTCAACAGACTTGTGATGGATTTATGAATTGAAGCTAATTCCACAACTATACATCTACAACTATGCCATCCCTTTTCTGCATGTTAGGCAATGGCTGGGCTCCATCCTGTGCACAACTCAGTCTTTACCTCTCCAAATTCCTGTTGAAATCTTGGGGCATTTTTTTGTAATGTAATTTAAACATATTGATGTCAGTTAGGTGTGTGATATCTGCCTACATATAGGGTCAGGATGTATTTTTACATAATCTCTAGAAGTTCCAAACCTCTGCAAATTCAGAGGATTTGCTTGCATATGGGACCTTGTGGGCAACATTTCAGTTCTTCTTCTGATCCTGAAGAGGTAGGAGAGCCAACTGCATCTTCTTCCTTACTTAGGAGAGAATTTTCTTTTTTTAGACGTGGTGGTTTGAAATTATCTGTTCCAGTTGACCAAGTTTTTGTTTCATCACAATAAAATACCTTTTAGAGAAAAATAATAGATCTCTTTAAAGCGAAATCATTTTAAAAAATGTTATTAAATGGGTTGCAAAATCTATGATAATACAGAAATCCAGGTGATGCACTGTGTTCCCCAGTGTGATTTGCAATCTGTTTCTAATGCTACCACTCAGCTCGTTTCTATTTAGACAGCGCCTGGTGGGGCACTCCTGCTCCCACTGTGGTTCCTGCCCAGTAGCCTGCCACCCTTTCACCAAACCAATGCTACTCATCATGGACCATGGAGTGTCTATGCCCTCAGAGTCAAGGGCAGGAGGTGGCAGAGGAATGAAGCTCCTCATACAGACAGCACAGCTGGGCATCTGGAGGTGCCCTACTTTTGACCAGAGCAGACTGCAACCCCCTGAATGCATGTAAGGAACCTCAGTGCCCCATGTAACAACCAAGAGTCACGCATTGCAGAGGGCTTGTTACCATATTTGTTCTGCATCTCCTAGAGCTGCACTTTCTGTATCACATCTGCCAGAGGCTCAGCACAAAACCTGTCCCCTCTGTGCCCATTTCCAAGGATTAAGCAGCTCTTTCACAGCAAAACCAGTCTTCAGAGGTTCCCCAGGCTCTGCTGCCTGCAGCTAGCACCCACGCTGTGTAGCTGCCTGGGTGCACTTGGGCACACTTCTTTCTCCTCCTTTGTTCCTTTGTGAGCAGTCAGGCCTGGGGCAGAATTACAGTTTATTTGCACAGTGATAACATAGCCTTTCAGAAAGGAAATATAAAATGACGATTCAGAGGTCCAGACATATCGATCTGTCATGTCCAATAAGCATGTGTGTGCTGTGTGAGTGCCTGGTCACTCTTGTAATTAGCTGTTAAAGCTGAATGGCAATTTTCAGCCAGAAGTACATGAAATGCATGAACATTTTAATGATGCACAGAATAATTAAGAATATTACATGCACAGTTCCTGATCACCTTAAGGTTTTCCCTCTACTTACTGTTGGGGAACTCAACCTCTTTAACCCTATTAGAGCAAGAGGGCACAGCTGGAGTCAGGAAATGGTGAACTGAATAAATCACAGCAAGGCAGGTTCTTTTAAAATGCAACTTTTCCTTCCAAAACCTCTTAGATAATAATGAGAAAAATGTCTGCAGTGAATTCTGATGAAAAAAAAGAAAGACCCTAATAATTAATGTGTTCCATGTGACAACTGGGAAAAATGAAGGGTCTGATTCAGGTTCTGTTCTAAACAACAGGCCTCTCTCCATTACCTCTGCTAACAATCACATTAAACCTTTTATATTTGGCTGAGTAGATACAAGCACAGAGATAATAAGCAAGAAAGCTTAGTCTCTGACATGGCAACTAAGCATCAAGTAAGCCACATGAACCTTGATGCAGTAAACCTGTATGCTTGAATACATATAGAACACATACAGGTGGTATGGATGCTATTTCAGCAGAGAGCAAACCCCTTGTGTCTTCCACCCAAACATGGGAAGAAGGATCTGGACAAGGAAAAAAAAATCACACATAGTGGCCAGAACTTGAGTGTAACCAAGCAATGCAAACATAGTAAAACAGTGCAACACCATGTCTGCAATAAGTATTTGCAATAGAAGATGCAATGTTTCTCTTGCTTAAAACACTGTGTAAATATGCCTTCAAGAAAAAAAAACAGGATAAACTCCATCCATCATGTGCCAGTCTAAAATGCAAGAATTGCTGCAGTCTGAGACATACAGAATGGTGAAGGAGGAGGAAATGCCTCCTAGCTAATGGAGGGTAGGTCAGCTTTCGACTCCTCTTAGGTGGATGCCCACTTGACTTCAGCGGACAATAGCTGATTCCTAACGCGTTGGGATCAAGTCCTTGGTGTTGACTTTTCTTATGAAAAGTTAATTAACATGTGCTAGATGTGGGTATGTTTCTTTCCAAAAGCCTGTTCGGACTGGAAGTGAAACCATCACCTAATCCAACCACTGCTTTCATGTTTTTATATTGAGTTGCTATAAACTACACCCATAGTATTTTGTTGTAATTACATGCAGTAAAAGGAACTACTGGGTAATTCTTTCAGACTCTGCAATATTTTCCACATTAAAATGTAAGAGCAAGGTGCATAGCTTGTGTCTGTGCTTTAACCACAGGAAGAACACAAGACTTCTCATTTGAAGGGAAAGCCTCATGTTAAAAAGTTCTCTGCCAGCTACTAGTGGTCCAGGACTGGCACAATTTAGGCTGGGTGCCTGCCCCTGCTTATAAACCTGTTGACTACACTGCATGGTTTTAAAAACAACCGTGTGCGTCTCCAAAGGCTGTTTATCCTCCCTGGCATCCCTGAGGTGTGCACAAATGAGCTCTTACATAAGAGACCATTTACATGTTGAGAGAGGTACCAGAGAACCCAGCTTTCTGATCACTGTCCCTATGCATGCCATGGATTTGGATTAATGGCCTGCCAACCCTTTGCACTGTTCTTGGGCAGAAATTGCAGATGTTGAGGGGAAGGTGGTGCTGGGTTGGATGTATTTCACCTCCAGAGGCTTGTCTTCCATGTTGAAGGATTTTCTGTCTTTCATGAGCTTTTGTGCTTCATTTAAGCACTAAATAAAGCACAAATAGCCCACGGGAATAAAGTTTACTCTCTACCTGTCAGAATAATTTTCTACCTGAATTAACTCGTGAATACACTTCAAAAAAACCCAGACACATCTTTGTTGTAGCATGGCTGTTTGCCTGCTTTATTTACCAAACTTTTTTTTTTTTTAATGTCAGTTTTCCATTTTGTATGAGTCCAATCACATTAATGGGCTGATGGGGTGAAAAGTAAATGCAGCCTCGGACTCTGTGTGGCATATGTGATCTGGTTTATAAAAGTCCCTCCTCCCAGGCATGACTGCTTACTAGTGCTCATATAGGATCTGTGCCTGCCCAGTTTCTTAGCACCTGCATGCTTTGCAGATATACTTGCAATGAATTCTTGCTGTGGGAATTGTGAACCCCCTCTCATCATTTTGCATTAGGAAGGGCTATATAAGGTTTCCAGCCTTGTCTGACTGAGCAGGAGGAGGAACTTTCAGGATAACCCACCACAAACCTCAGAAAGGTAAACTTCAAAGAGCAAAGATGGAAGAAAAATAAATAGAAGAAAAAAGGAATAAGAAATGTTTGTTAACTACCACCACCTGAGATGGAGACAGTAAAATATGACAAGGGGCTATCACTGAACACAGAGTTTGTTTGCGCTGTGTTCAGAGAGGCAGGGATCGTGTTAGTCCTGTTTTGAGGGGCGGGCGTGTCCCTGCCTGCACCCCTAGCAGCCTTGATGAGGTGCAGCCCTCTAGATGGAGGTGATTAATCAAACTCACCCGAACCTCCAACACACCTTTGTATGCTTCTTTCAGCTTAACAACAATTGGCCTCTCTGTCACATCTCTCACTTCAGAAATTCAACAGAACCCTCCCAATGCCAACTCGTGCCTGTTTCATGGTAGGAGCAGCAGTGAACTGCCTGCAGTGCCATGGGAAGGCAGCAGCAAGCCTCCAATGCCTCTGCTATTGGCTTGGGCCACATTCTTAGCACCAGGCAGCATCATCTTTCTTATCAACAAACAAGCTACAAGTGATTATCAGTTTTCTTTTATTTTTTAAAGTTTATTTTCAGTTTAAATGCTTATGGGTGATCTGTCCAAGGAGGATGGCTTATGTTTTTGCATTGCTGCCTGAGATCCAGACTGTCTGCCAAATCCCAGCCATGTAAACTGGAGCTGATGTCCCATTTCTAAGATAACTCTGGATGTATGAAGTTTGCAAATGGCCTTCCTTATGGGAAAGCATAACTCTTCTTTTACCCTTCAATGTTTCGATGATGGCAGCAGTCACATGCCACAGATAGCTGCAGAAGTTGCAAGAGGGCTGATGGGTGGCAGCAGGAGGCTATCTGAGAGGATCCCAGCTGTAGCACACAACCAGCATCTACCAGATGGTCTGCCTGTCTCTGCATTACTGCTTTATTAATGAAAGAAATCACCTCTTCCAGTCTTATTAGCAGAAGTAGTTAAATCAAAGAGATAACAAAGCAAGTGGGGAAAACACAGCCACATGTTGCACTAGTTCCAAGAAAGATGCTTTAGAGGAACAAAGACCACCAGTGCCCTGACAATTGATAGCTGAGCTGGCTGCAAAATGGGTGAACCTGACTGCCAGCATTGTGAGCTGGTTTCAGATTATAACTGACAAGGAACTCCCAAATCCCACTGATGCATCCAACCCCCCACAGCAAAGCACGAAAAGTGGTTCACTCTCCTCTCAAATTACCTCGTATTTAACACTCTCAAATAAGCCACAGCCTATTTACGACACATCCAACCTTCTTGTCTGGATTTGGGTTCACCTTCCTCACTATTTCCCATATCAGGGTCTTTGCTGACAGAGGCATGGCACCTGGCTGTGTAGGGTTTGTGTCTGCATGTAGCAAGAGAAGGCAGGGGATAGTTCTTCTCAAAGGTTTCCTCCCAAATTGCAGATTCCTAGAGTGATGTTTCTTTCTTCATATTTCCAAAATGGTATTTTTTCATGAGGAGCATTCCCTAACATCTGAGCACCTCCACGATCTTGCACTGCACCCGTCTGCTTTGTAATGCTGCTGTTTTCTTAACAATATTTTGCTCCTAAAATGAAATTCATACACATTGCACTGTCTGAACAGTAAAAGACTTTTCAGGGAATAAAATATAATTGCTCAGTGTAATCTCTCTGCATTTCCTGGTAATTACCCTCAAGAACAGTGTGCATTAGACTCTCTGCTGTTGGAAGTAGTGTCTTGAGTCTTGTGGTCAGATTTTCTAAAATACCCTCCACAGTATGTGACCTATAAGACATACATGGATATTCTACTTAAGTGCATTCAGTTTTGGTCTTGGATTTGCATCTGATCAAAGGAAAAATATCCATAAAGCTATTCTCTCACACTACCATTATTTAGAACAAACTAAGTAAAAAAAAAAAAAATACCCCATATACATTTTCTATTGGCTTCTACATCTTTTTTTTCTTACTGACTTTATTCTTGCCCTTTACAAAATATATTTATAAACAAAAGTCCATGTTTAGACTTGATTCTGGAATTTAATCTTTAGAGAACATCTATTTTCCCTCTGAAAGCATAAGGCTTTTTAAATGGTTACTTCTTATTTACAACCTAAATAGGTTTACAGAACTTACACAGTTCATCTCAGCTTTCAGTCACATATACCTGTAGGACAGGAACATATCTTTCCCCCACTTCACACAGCACCATCTAAACCTACTGATCGTCCCTGTCTCTCTGGCAGGTCTGGAATGGGTTGTTCTTGCTCAGAACTAATTCCTGTCCAAATACAGGATCTGATGCTGAAATATATAACTTCTACCCAGCAGCACTACTACTTTAACTTTTACTTTGAATCACACTATTTCTGATACTTCTAAAACAATGGCAAACTAAGAATCTGAGTAAATGCCCTCTCAAATGATTTCTGTTCTTTCACCATTGTTAATGAAAAACTGTGCACCTGCTTTATGCTTTCTTCTTTAATATTTGGTTCAGAAACCTATCAAAGCCAACAAGGACACTAAGCAGTTGAAAAAATGTTATAATCAGCTGCAGAAATCCTTGCCAGGCCACAAATACCATGTCGCTATGAACTACTCTTCCCTCTTACTACCAGTATCCAAACAGATTAATCTGAATAGTCCAACCAGTTAAGCTCTAAATCACATCAGAGGTATCATTAAGAAATGGAAAAAAAAGATATTGGTCCTTCTAGAAGACATTCAATTTCCTGTAGTCTATCCACATTCTTTGCTTTTGGCTTGAGATCCCAGACACTTGACTAGAGTTCAGCCATTTATTTCCAGAGAGTCTCTGGTCACATTGTTCTCTTTTTTTACCTTCTGGAACTGGCCTCATGCCTGCAGACATTACCCAGCACCTATACAATGTTTCAGTGCACCCTTCTCTGGAATGCATTGGGCAACACGCCAAACCTTCTCAACTTGTCTTCCCACTGTGCTGCTCGGGGTGAGCAGCCACAGCCTTCTTGTCTCCCTGTGCTCTCCAGCAAGTCTGCAAACGAGTCCTGCAATCCTGAATAGGCCTTATGACACCATGGCTTCTTCCTTAATTGCTTCCTCAAATTTTAAACATCACTATTGCTTCTTTAGAGTTAGATGGGAAAGAGCAAACCACAATCTCCACTGACTACTTGGAACATGAAATTTGTGACATATCTATTTTTTCAGACCTCTTAAGTACACTTGTAATTTATAGCAATTTTGTACCTTTACTGCACAGAACAGGCTGAGGGGTAAAGATAATGCTTTCATGCTATTGCTGCTACAGTTTTCTCTATGCATTCTAGCACTCAAACCCATGCCTTAATTGCGTTTGGGATTTTAGGTGCTGAAATTATTGTTCCTAGGACTAGGAAGGCCTTTGTAAGCTCTAAAGGTAATCCCTCTGTTACCAAATGAAGAATTTATCAGAAAAGCTCAAAAGATAAATAAAGATGTCACCTATTGATATGTGGTAGCAGACCCCACCATCATCACACGAGAGCTAAATGCCATGGACCCACACCAGATTGCTCAAGGACACTAGAGGTGTCCTTCGAGCACAAGGACATTTATGGCAGGATGGCTATGCTACCACATTCTCATTTACTGGTCATCTGCTTTCAAAGCTGTTGAATGGCAGAGGAGAACTCAGCAACAGCATCTCAGAAACACCTACTCCCATGCACATGTTAACTGCCAAGGGCAGTCCAGTGAGTTTTGAGATATAGGAAGGAGGTGGCTTTGTAAAGGGCAGCAGTGGTTGTTGGATGCTGGAGGCAAGAGAAAGGGAAAGAGGATGGTTCTCATGGCCATTCAATGTCTCACTGGCTCTTAGTTGCCTTTTTGGTTCCCAGCTTTCTATTGTGACTTATCTTGCAGCTACAGGGTCCCACTGAGCATCATAAGTATTTGTATCTAGCTATACAGAACATCTTGTACAGAGAAAAGTAGCACTGTCCACATTTCACATGAAGAGACCTCTGCAGGGAGGCTATGCTGAGGCTGCTTGCTGAGTGGACACTACAGCACTGTGTGCTTTCACTGCGCAGCCACGGCCTGACGGACTCAGTTTCTAAGCTTTCTGGGGCCACAAACCTGGATTTTCTCATTTCACACATACTGAGGGCAGGGGCTCAGGTTATGCACTATATGCCATCCTTATGTAAGGACAGGACAAGGCCACTCTTATCACAGTCTTTGGGAGTAAAACTCTGAACTCAGCCTTGCATACTCCAACCTAATGCTCTCACCACTGGAAAATGTCCCTCTTGAAGACAAGCATCCTAGAGTGGAGCAAAGGGCTTTGTAGAAGATAGGGACTGCAGTGATGAAACACAGTAGATGTTTCACAGATAGACAGAATTAATTACTATGGCAACACCACATGATTCCATTAGAGGCAGAAGAGTTCTTTTCAGGAGAGTGGTATGTTCTATAAGGCCTAATGCAAAGTTATCTCCACAGCTACAGTTGGAGAATTCCTGAGGAAAAATAGGTAGGTGTGTAGATAACTAGAAAATTGGCCTATACTGCCAGGGCACACAGAAAGGCCAGTATAAAAAGACAAAGAATACCACAGCCTCCATCATCAGGCCAGCTATACCAAGATTTGTGCTTTGCCCATCTAAATAAGACCATGTATCTTCACATGTTAAAACTACATGCTTACAAAATTCAACTATGAAGCTAATATTTCTGAATTTTACATTTCTAAGGAAATCCAGGATACTGACAGCAATTACAAAAATTATAAGCAAATACATCAAGCTTTACCATAGCAACATAGTCTGGGTAGTGGTTTTGCATACTTTGTGTACAAGTGACCATTAAGAGGGCCAAGAGCAAGAGTTAATCATGTTATTTAACCTCTCTCTCCACCTCTGTCTGTGATTCATTTCACATACATCACCATTTCGTGAAGCTAGGCACATAGTTGAAATGAAGAAGGGTGTGTTCTGTATTTGCTTGGGTAGGAAAGGAAAGCCAGTGCATTAAGGAAGGGGGTCTGGCTAAGTGCGAATAAAACCTGGTTGCCACTGCATCTATTGGCACATGATCTGAAATCAGATTTGCAGTTGTGCTCCAGGATACTGAAGAGGTTGTCTGTCTGTTTCATAAACTGCCAATGTTTTCCCTTATGCCTGCCTTCTCTGGTCTCACCAGAAAGCAGCATGATGGATGGGAGGTGTCCTTGCTCCTCAAAGAACCCTGCAATGGAGGCTGTAGGCAGGCTGTCCCCTCTGCCTGTCACTCCCAGCAAGGCAAGGCACTCTAAAATATCCTCTATGACAAGGGTCGCATTCACCACAAAGACATCATTATCCTTGCTCCTTGGGCCATGATTGCTACACCTGATGGTTCTCGAAAGACATTTATAAGCTGTCTCTGATAATATAAAACTGCCTGTTAAGTGGCAATGCTCCACAACACAGGAAACAGTACTGCCTGGAAAATGCCCACTCCTCTTCCTCTGGGCTCCATGTAAGGTCTCTAGAGAGATGTGCTGCTTGGACACATCAAATACTGAGCAGGTTAAGTGCCTATGAAGTGGGGCCATAGGCTCATGGCAGAAAAAGGTAAGTAAACTTCCCCAGTCTGCACACATGAAAGCTTGAAAACTTTCAGACCTTCCGGATGAAAGGAGTTTTCAAGCATCTTCCCTCTGAAGAAACTGGCAGAATAAAGACTCTGTCAGAGCACTCCAGCTTTCTACTCTCAAACACCTCAAAGACTACAGGAAGCGCTGCATTTCCTTTGGTCAGCTTTGGATCAAGCCATAGATGCCAGGGAAAGCCATCCCAAGAGTAGCTGGTGCAGTCTGCCTGTGTCCCCCAAGAAAAAATCAAGAAGTACAAAGAACCATCTGAAGGGAAAATAATTCTGAATTTACACTTGGGCAAAGTACAAAGCTTTGTCTTTGTTACCCCCTCTCCCTAGACAGATGTTTTCTTTCCTCTTTCACATTCACCCTCGAATTCTCTGTTTGTTTTCCAGGGACATAGGCAGGTTTTGTCTCTCCTGGTAGATATTACTCAGAGAATGATAAGCATGTGGTCTTCTCCTTCGGGTGCCTGCAACTTTCCTTAATGTTTCATTACAAGCACATACAGCTGGCTTGCAGCATACACAGTGTGACTTAAAAAGAACTGTAGGTCGAAGTATCTCATAGCAGAATATTACTGTGGATTTAGCACTAATTCCAGCTTTATTCCTTTCCTAATTCCTGTATCACATAGCCTTATCTACACAGATAAAGCCCCTTGAAGTGCGCTTGCTTTGATGCATGGATGGAAGGCTTCTGTCAAAAAAATGTAAGATCTATTTAGAAAACAATCACTGCTATATTTAGACCACAGTCCACTCCAAACTCCTCTGACAGGTTTCAGTGCAAACAAGGAAAGGCTTCTCTTGGCTGACTACAAAAGTTACTTTTCAGACAAGCCAGTAGTCTACCAGAGTGATGAATTTCAACCTCTTGAAGTATTTCAAGCATGGCCACAGTCTCTTAAAGCTAACACCACTATTACCAACAAGGTATCTGCACACCACGCAGCTAATTCCCTGACTGCCTCAGAGTATCACTGTTCCTGAAGGGCATACTATTGATCCATAGGTAGATTACGTTAGTTGCTTGGCTTTGGGAAATATGCGCGGTCTCTCCGGCATCCTTGCAGAAAATGCCTGTATTTAATGCACACTCTGCCGAGGTTTTCAGGAGCATTTCAAGCCAAATCATAACGGTGCAAGGCAACTTTTGATGTCAAATCCTGTTTGATTTTACAGCTGGCAAGAAAAGAAATTTACACTTATGGCAGACAGCAGCTTTCAGCCAGAAGGATTTCAAGGCACTTTATGAACTATCATTCAAAACAAATAACACTAAATGAAGACATTTCTGGGTTGAGATATAGAAAATATTGAACAGAACTACTCAGCCGCTTAAGGTAAAAGGTGAAGAATATCCCATCCAATTGAATGCATGCAATGCAATTTTAGATAGGCAGTATGCAATTACAAAAGCTGGAGTCTGGCCAAGCCACCAAGGTTAACTGCTCTACTTTTTCAAAAAGTATCATGGGATTTTTCTAATGACCACAAGTTAATGATGTCGTGTCTGAAAGTCAGCACCTTTCCCCTTACAGTGACCTTTACAATCATTTAATAGCAACGGTCCGATACAAGATCCAATGAGAAAATCCCAAATCACCATTCCCACCATCTCAGAAATTTGCTTCTCTTAGAAAAATAAGGTTGGAAGGGATTAAGTGAGTCGCTAGGTCCAGTTCTCTAGAATCACAAGACCACATACATAATCACATCACTGATACTGTTTCTAGGAAGTTCAATACACCTTCAAGACTTATTTCAAAGTTAAGAACACCATAAACTTAGTATCTTTCACATAAGGAGCTACAAAGACCTGGGATAAATACAGCTTTGTAGTATCCTTCAATACTTCAAAGAATAATATGTAAAATGAACTTTGTGGTAACTCGCAGTAGGTATGTTCTTGGACTATGCAATAGAAGAAGCTAAGACTAACTACACAAGACATAGGACTGCTATGGACTATAGTAAGAATAGTTGCATGGATTACTTAAGTTATAAAGGGACTCTGGTAACCTATTCTTTATTAATCCATCAAATCACAGGCATTACTAATTATAATTAGTAAGAAAATATCCCTGTGTGACACAATGAAAAAAATCTTCCTAAGTTGTTAGGACTATCAGAAAAAAACATGCATGGCAAGCCAACCTTAATATCATTAACACAACAGGTACTGTATATTCTTTGCATGAATTTTGTTATCTTCAGAAATTAATTTTGGGTTGCAAAACTTCAGCTGAAAAATGACAAATAATTCACCTACAATTTTTATTTTGCCACATAGGACCTTGGATTTATTTTGCCAATCCATTTATTTTAAATGAACTTGTAGGCCATTCACTCAGACAAGCAGTAACCTGTGCTTTCAATTACTTCCTAGACAAATCATTAGAAATAAAATGTAGAATTTAATTTTTGATTACAAATGGCACTTTAAAAAAGAAGAATGGAAAAAACAGAAAATCCAAAGGCCTTTATAATCCATCCAGAACCTGAGTGTTGCTCATGCAGACTAAATCATCAGGTATTACTTTCTGGTGAATACACATAACATTCTTTGCTGTCAAATATACAAACTGCATATGTCAGTAAGCCTTAGAAACCAGCAGTATGAACTAACAAAATCAACAGAGGTTTTTATGTTGATCTCTGTGTACTTTGACCCTCATGTACCAGATTATAACAGCTTATCATCCCCAGAACAGCACTTACACAGTTCATTGTCTCATGTCCCTTTGCTGAGGGTTGATCTGGTTATATAAATGACACATTATGATTGACCTTTCAGAAAGTTTTTGTTTATGCTTTTCTTATGCAGGATATTAGATAAAGAAATCAATTAGCTTCAAAAAATCTAGTATCCTAAAACAAACAAAGGCAAAATAAATCAGGCTCTGAGAATTCGGGGCAATGTGTCAGGTGAAATAAATTAGAGTGTTCCTCTGCCAGTCATGAAGATTACAACTGCCACCAATGAACTGAACACCTAGCTTACAGGATCTATCTGGTGTTAATTCATTAAATTCTAAGCAAACTGTACAATAGCTTCACTGTTACTTTTAACGCTTAGCACATTATACCGTCCTTTGCCAACAGTTACTTTTTCTTGGTGCCAACGTTAAACTTGCACCCCTAATGAGAACTTAACAGGACTTAGATTCACATCAAGTTTGCCAGAAATTTCAGATTGTGACACAATTTAAGGTCATTTGTAGATGGTTCTTTGAGTTCTCGCTCGTTTAATTGTTTACAGATGAAATGGTAAACGCAATCTTTGTTCTTATGTTAGCTGCAAGTGAGCACACATTTGTGAATATCTGTTAAGAATTTTTCATCTGGGAATTCATTTCCTGCAGATAAAAAAGCTATCTTCTGGTCCTAATACTCTGATCTTTATTTGATTAAAAGGATTCATTCGGATTCATTTCCCTGTGATACTGCATAATATCACGGTACTCTGTCTGTTTTGTGAGATCTCTTTAGAGGTCACTTGCTGGCTCTCCTCCAAGTCCCCCACCTAAAAAATACCATTGTGGGCACATAGCTGAATTTGCTCATGGCCTTGAAATATGTGAAGATGTTTAAGTATTCAGGCAATGCAACCAAGCTATATTCAAAGGTCTTTTCTGTTATCCGAACTAAGAATCTAAAACCTGATGTTAATATTAATCAAAAATGGTTCATGGATGCAAGTTCCTGTTGAAAACAGAAGAATGCGCATATTCTCTTAGTTTAGATCATATCTTTGATGACTGAAATATTTTTCAGCTAGAGGGACCAAACAGAAACAAAAAGAGATCAAAGAAAACGTAGTCATTAGGACTGCCTTTTCTCTCAGCAAGGAGGGTTTTACAGCTGTGCATTTACAGAAAGAAAAAAACCACAAAAAACGTTTATGTGCCTTGGTACTAGTGCAACAACTCAGCAATAACCCAGCACATAAAAAAGGAACACACAAAAGGCTTTAGGTGAAACTCTGCTGTGCAGATTGCTTGTCTGCTTTGCTGGTTCACCCTCCAGCCCTCTATAAAGGTAATTTTAGGCCTCAGAGATAGAATGGATCATACTCAGCCTTTGCCCACTAAAAGCAGCACTGACAGTTGTCTTCAGACATTTGGCTCTCTATACTCAAACCCAAACGTGAACACAACCAAAGGCAGCATAGACATAGCTGTTGCGTTTGGTAAATAGACGGATGGATGGATTGATGAAAAATGAAAGCAGAAGTTTGACTGCAAATATAACATGTTTCTTCAATAGAAAATGTGCTTTTCAATCAAAACGTGACTTTCAACATAATTCTACTTTAAATGGGAACTGCCAGAGTTTTTTTTTCCTGCAAGAACTAAAATTCGTTTTCTCATTTAGGTTACTCTAATCATAAATTTTTACAATAGTGTCAAACCAATTGCAAATAACTTATGTTTTCAAGGTTTCTTCTTAATGACATCCCTGCCATCCCTAGCTGTTACAACATATTTATTCTACCACAGTACTAAGAGTAACTGAACAGGCACAAACAGCAATTAAATCAGCATTTTTCTTGTATTAGAAATATCTGGGCTTCGAAACTGCTATATATTTTCTTAGTGTGGTGATGCCAGTAGGACTTGCACTTGTTTATCTCTATACACAATGAAGATGAAAAAGTACTTATTTTCTTGAAAGATCATAATTACAGAATTTTAAACAAGAGCAAGGCAGAAGAATAAAGGTCTTTATATGCAAAATATAAAATTACCTGGAGGTGGCTGAGAATCCACATTGGTTAAGAGCCTCAAACTCAAAAACAGATTTTTTTTTTTTTTTGATCAAGGCACTGGAAGATGTTTTCTTAAAAATTAGAACAATAACAGAAGCAAAACTGCAAGTGCAACTTCACACCTAGAAAATGGTGTTAGTTTTTCCTCTTTCTTTTTCCTAAGCGGCAGCCTCTTGTTTGTGGAAAGTTTGCCTAGTTTAGCTATCCAGGAATTGAAGACCTTTCTGCTTCTGATTGCACTAAAGTGGTTTGGGCAGCACAAGTTTTAAACCTCAGAGCAAACAAAACATTTTATCATTGCACCTCCCTTCAGACATGTGGCTGGAATTAATATGGCCGTTCCCCTCATATCTCTGAACAGTCATTTGAAAAGGGTGAAGTGTGTGTGCTATATATTTCTGTGTATGGAATCATAGAATAGTTTGGATTAGAAGAGACCTTGAAGATCATCCAGTTCCAATGTTCCTGCCATAGGCAGTGACATGTCCCACTAGATCAGGCTGCCGAAGTCCCCATCTAACCTGGCCTTGAACAACTCCAGAAATGGGGCATCCACAACTTCCCTGGGCAACCTGTGCCAGTGCCTCACCACCCTCATTGTGAAGAAATTCTTCCTTATGTCTAGTCTAAATCTGCCCCTCTCCATTGTAGCCATTACCCCTCCTCCTATCACTACAAGCCTTTGTAAACTTCCCCAGCTTTCTTGTAGCCCCTTCAGGTACTGGAAGGTTGCTATAAATTCTCCTTGGAGCCTTCTCTTCTCCAGGCTGAATAAACCAAACTCTCTCAGCCTGTCCTCATATGGGAGGTGCTCCAGCCCTCTGATCATCCTTGCAACCCTCCTTCTGGACCCATTCCAACAGTTCCATCTCCTTGTTATGTTGAGGATTCCAGAACTGGACACAATACTCCAGATGAGGTCCCACAAGATAGGAACAGAGGGGCCTTCCTTGACCTGCTGGCCACGCTTCTTTTGATGCAGCCCAGGATACAGTTGGCCTTCTGGGCTGCGAACATACATTGCAGCTCATGTTGAGCTTCTCATCAACCAGCACCCCAAGTCCTTCTCTGCAGGGCAGCCTTCAATCACATCATCCCCCATCCTGTATTGAAATTGGAGATTGCACTGACCCAGGTGTAGGACCTTGGACTTGGCCTTGTTGAACCTCATGAGGTTCTCACAGGTCCACTTATCCAGCCTGTCCCGGTCCTTCTGGATGACATCCCATCCTTCCACTACAGTAACTGTACCATTCACATCGGTAGCATCTGTAAACTTGCTGAGGGTACACTCAAAATCTTGCTGTCTATATCACTGGTGAAGATCTTAAAGCAGCACTGGTCCCGGTATGGACCCCTGAGAGACACCACTTGTCACAGATCTCCATCTGGACATCAAGCCATTGACACTTCTCTCTGAATATTGACCATCCAACCAGTTTCTTACCCACTGAACCACCCACCCATCAAATCCATCTCTCTTCAACTGAGAGAGAAGCATGTTGTGGGGGATCATGCCAAAGGCTTTACAGAAGTCTAGACAGATCACACCTGTCAGTTTACCCATGTCCACTGCTGTGGCTACCCCATCATAGAAAGCCACTAAGTTGGTCATACAGGATTTGCCCCTGGTGAAACCAAGCTGGCTGCCATTAATCACCTCCATGTCCTCCATGTGTTTTAGCACATCGTATAGGAAGATCTGTTCCATGATCTTCCCAGGCACAGAGGTGAGGCTGACAGGATGG
The DNA here is from genome assembly GCA_013389865.1 of Piaya cayana. Lineage (NCBI taxonomy): Eukaryota > Metazoa > Chordata > Aves > Cuculiformes > Coccyzidae > Piaya > Piaya cayana. The sequence continues at coordinate 193,182 of WAAB01022980.1, forward strand.
TAGTTCCCAGAGTCATCATTTTAAAAAATGGGGACTTCTTTCAGTCACCAGGGACTCCTCCTGATTGCCATAACTTTTCAAATATCATGGAGAGTGTCTTGGCAACCACACTGGCCAATTCCCTCAGGAGTCTGGATGTATCTCATCAGTTTCCATAGATTTATATATGTTCAGGTGAGAACAATGTTTCAAAATGTCAACAGAGCTTCTTTACACTTCCAGACTATGCAAAAAACCAACCAACAAACAAAAAGCTGTCAGTCTGTTACGAAATTCTTCAGACACCCAGTTTAGGTTAATAATAATAATAATGCAGAGAATGGAACAAATCCCAGAGACCTCTCACTTCCCCGGGAAGAAAGAAACCATCTGCCTTAAGTCATACTGACTGATCAGTATGTTTTGAAGCTCCTGCTGTCTTGCATCATACAGTGGGGCTCTTCTTCCACTTGCTGTTTCTTTCTTCTAGGAGTCATCTACCTTATTTGGGATTTCATTACTTTCCATGCCATCTTTGCCTAGCTCTTTAACTTTGAAAAAACAACCAAGACTCCTGCCAGTGCTAGCTTTCTCAAAACAGTATTTTGAACAGTCCTCTCCTTTTTCAGGGTGCAATATGGCTTTTTCATTGTACCTCCTTCAACAGCATGACACTTCTTCACACTCCTCATGCAATAATCCTAGTCATCTGGTGTTCATCCCATTCCCTTCTATCTCTCTAGTTCTTACAAACTTTACAAATTCATACATCCATTGTATTGTTCTTTTCATAGAAGATCGATAAAGTCTAAAAAAGTTCTAAAAACCTTAGTGACACACCTCTCCTGAACATCACTTTCTGGTGTGAATCATACCTGAAAAGAGGAACAAGATCAGGAATGCAGTAAGAGAGAAATTACTACATTAAGGTGTGACCACAAACAATTTTCATAGCTTTCCTTATATCCTGCAGCCTTTCTGTAATGACAGTCTCCACTTACCTTTCTGCTTTAAGAACTTGAACTCTCCTGGTCTTCTTTTTCAACCAGGAGGAGATTAACACAGTATGGATATTATCATAATATATAATAAAATAGTTGTATAGACATCTGGACCAGTAGACAAACACGTATCTTTTCTAGGTACACCTATAAAGGCATGTTGTCTTTAACTCTAACGTGGGATTTCATAGAATCATAGAATCACTAGGTTGGAAAAGACCCACCAGATCATCAAGTCCAACCATTCCTATCAAATACTAAACCATGCCCCTCAGCCCCTCGTCCACCTGTGCCTTAAACACCTCTGTTGACTCAACCACTTCCCTGGGCAGCCTGTTCCAGTGCCCAATGACCCTTTCTGTGAATTTTTTTTTCCTAATGTTCAGCTTAAAACCTCCCCTGGCGGAGCTTGAGGCCACTTCCTTTCGTCCTGTCACTTGGGAGAAGAGGCCAGCACCCTCGTCTCCACAACCTCCTTTTAGGTAGTTGTAGAGAGCAATGACGTCTCTCCTCAGTCTCCTCTTTTCTTTATATAGCAATACAACATCTGATCCACAGCCATATTAGGCACTGTGGTTTTAATGGGATTTTAACAGTCTGATGCATTATTTGATTTCCAAATGCAGTCAGCACCAGCCCATCAGTAGACATCAAGGCAATAACATGGTCCCAGGGAAGGAATTCCCAAGGACCTAGGAATCAGTACTGGTCCTTAAATTTCACATCAAAGTGTTTGTTCATTCAACATTTTGCTCTTTTTTATTTCAGCTTAAAGAAAAGGACAAAGGGTTATTTTATATACAAGAGATTTGGTGTTCATCTGGTGTGAAGAAGATAATTTAAAAGCTCTTTTAGTTAGAAAATCTAAATATAAAAAACTTTGGCCTTTGTTTATTTGGATTCCGAGTCAGGTCTGGAGACCAATAATAGTTCAGCTCACAAACCACAGAGAGATGTAAGCCCCACTGATTTCATGCTCCTTTAATCTGCTTTCATCAACTGTGTGGATTTTGTAAAAGCACTCAAAAATTAAATGCTACTATTTAGTAAAAGCACTGACTGATTTCTAAAGGGTTAGCTTGCAAGCACTGCTGAAAACATTAGTGACATGGCTAGTAATCCAGTGCTATGAGCGTTCCTGCACTACATGATTTCTATTCTAGCAACATAAATATTACTGTATGAAAAATATTCCATTCTCTTTGTAAAGGGAGAGAAAAACCCTTGGCCTGGATGTTGATCTGCTTCTGATGCAGTTATGAATAAACTGTTACTCATAGTCTCCAAGACAAACCAGTTTGGATGTGCTCAAATATCATATTCATTAATAGATTGTATTTACACAAATAGGAAAAAAGACGATAGTGAACAAGGCCATTGACTTCAATGTAACAAGCAACACAAGGCAATTGAATGCTGTTAAGAAACAATACAAACAATATTGCTTTTACCAGTTCTATAATAATTTTTTTCAGATGTATTTTATACATTTCTATGATCATTGTTATCATGAATAATTGCATTAAGAGTGTTGTTTCATCAAATTAACTTACAACTGCAATAAGCTTTCATGAAGATTTTGAGAATAGTTACTGTGAGTATACAGAGAGCTGTGTTCTGAGGAAAAAAAAAAACCAAAACCAAAACAGCACAATACACATTGTGAACAACAAATTCTGGCACTGAGCAGTAATGTAGAACAAGCCTGATGCCATCCAGCTCCTGAGCTATCATCACTTTGACTAGAAAATAACATCATCATCTCCATCCTCCCACATCAACTAAACAAAATGCTGAAAAAGCTCCTATAAGCAACAGCCACAATACATGTCAAAGTACAGCCCTCTGTTTATGTTATCCATCAGGATGCACCTGTGACAAAATTAAGACACCTCTATGTGCAATCCTATGCCTGACCTGTATTCCTTCCCTCCTTGGAGATCTGTGACACAGAACAACCTGCCACCAGTCAAAGGGGTGGATACTAACAAATTATGCTATGTGCTCTTTGGGCAAAACCTTCCCCATGAAGTCAACAGGAATATTACTTCCAGTATCAAGAAACTTCCAGTGATATCTGAGCATCCTGAGTTTAGAGTCAAATTTAGATGGTGGTAGTAATGGACACAACTCCCTTAGTAATAGGAAACACTGCAGCTACAGCAGCCCCTTGGGGTAATGAGGCAGTGATGGACAGATCATGAGACACGTGGCTGTGATGCCACTGTGAGAAAAGTGGCAAAATCTTACCATTTCTGAGATGATATAGTTACACCATCAGGACAAACAGAGAAGTATTAATACTATTACTGGAATGCTGTCCTAAGCTCTAGTTAGCCATGCTTAAGGAATTCTAATTTCTGAATCTAACTGACTACGGATAAGGGGAAATGGAGAAATTCCATGAGACTATGGCCGGTCCTATCTAAGAGAGAGGTTGAGAAGTGTGATGGCTATCATAGGATATTGTTGGAGTGGAGAGAGAGTTGTGTCAGGAAGTGGAAAGAGCTGGAATTAGTGAGCCATTTGGTCTCTGTCCTCTGTCTATGTAGCTACTCAACTGTCTGTCATTGGACAAGAGCTGGAGGATGATCTTGGCCCATTTATTTCCTGACAAAAGATCCACATCCAGTAATTCTCATGCAATTAAACTTTTCTGTTTGAATTTTTATAGTAAATGTTTCACCCCTCTGGAAAATTTCACAGCATTTCTGTAAGGTTTTAAAACCTACCATACAATCTCCTAAAGTGGGGAAAAAAGAAGAGTGCAAGAGAACAGGAAACACATGCAGAAATATTGCTCCTTGCTGAAATCAATGGATATTGTTTTTGAAAATGTTACACTGTATTTGTCATGTCACCTTCCATCCCCCGTACAGGGCCAATGCAATTCTGACAAGAACGCAGCTGAAACTGAAACCCTGGTTACGGTATGATCTCTGCAATAATGAGATCTAGGCTGGATTAATGTTTTCAAAAGGAGTAGAAGGTGTTTAATAATTTTAACTCAAAGACTGCTGCTAAAATTAGTATTATGTTCATTTTGATTGCTTTGTTCAGAACAGACAGGGTTTGGTGATTTTATCACAGTCACAGTATAGCTGAAACTCACTGGAAAAAAAAATCACCCACTTCACAGCTGCTTCGAGAATCACTTGGTAAAGTCCTTTATAAACAGAAAGCATGGGAGGTGAGCATAAGCACTACATGTATTTGTTCAAAGTACAAAATGTGCAAGTCAAATCTAAGGAAATATTACATGATGACTGAGTTGGAACTACGCAAGGCCAAACTTTTTTATACTATCTAGAGATCCCCTGTTCATAACCTCGGGCTACTATCACCACTGTGATGCCTGCAACAAAGTACTATGTGCATATCAGTACTTGATGAACTGAAAGAATAAATGTTAAATCCCAAAGCAAAATGTTCCTTGTGATCTCTGTTAAAAGTCTGCAACCCTTTAAAACAAGAGCCTTACCATCATAATCTCCATGGTATCTAAATCATCACGAAAAACGAGTTCATTTTCCATACACTGTGTTCTGCCAAGCAAAGTTATTTTTCTGCATACTTATTATGTAACTGTTTGATGGGAGAGACGGGTGCTAACCGTGTTTGTGCTCATTGCTCAGCTCAGACTGATGAGATGCCTTCTGCTAACTGGAGCAAGTTCCTGTTCAGGTTCCACCCTCCTTTGGCTCTTCTTTGTACTCTCTCAGACAAAGCACTGCCAGAAACTGTGAGCAAGAAGCAGCTCCTCTGCTACTTGTGCAGTGCTAGAACAACTACCTTGTACTGTGCTTTTCTCTATTTTAAACAGTCTTCATTTAGGTCTTTCTGTATTTCCACTCTCTGTAGTTACCTTGGATGACTGTAAGCTGAGTGAACACACTAATACCCAGGACCGTTAGAGGAGTGAGAAAGCAAAGCAGTGTGGGTGCACAGTAAATATTCAGCAAAGGACAAGAAATCAAGACTGATAAGGGAGAACCCAGGAACTGAGAACTGCTTATAAAAAATCGTTCATGAAAAATAATAACCTGAGGCCCACCTTGCTCCCCCTGAGTTTACAGATTGCATGGTCAGCTTTCTTTCTACCACAGAGAGGCAAGAGAATGTCTTCAAAACAGTCAAAAAAAGCTCATATCTTCAATAAATCACATGTAGAGGATCCTAGGCTTATGTATAAATTCAAAATACTACAAAGGCCATGGAGAAACCACAAAACTTGGCAGCAACTGCCACCTCTTGCTATGTGAAGCTGGGAAAGAAGTCATCTTCCCAAAGCATTTATTTACAGCTCTCTTGACATAGGTATATACCTACACCTGAACCCATTAAGCGGATACCAGCATTCCCAATGCTTTTAATGATATCCGGAGAGTGCCTCTGGAGATAGCCAGTCTCTAAGCCACGGAAGAGAAAAATAGCAGTGTAGAGATGAAGTTTTTTTCAGGCACTATAGGCAAGACATGTGGCAGCTCCCAAATAGCTTGATTTCCATGACATGGACCCAAAAGTGAACATCTACTCGGACTAGACCAGTCAGACAAAAAGTAAGCTGATTCTGGCATAAATCAAGAGGAGACAGTATGACGCCTATAGGAAGCAAAGAAGAGATGGAATCAGGAAACCATAATTCATCAATTATCTTCTCCATATACTGCTAACAACAGAAATTTCCAAACTAATGACTATTTTAATGCAGCCTTACAGGTAATGTATCATCACTGAACAGAGTATTAAAATATCGAAGAGTGTTCTAAGATTAACAGGATGTTTACAAATAATTTTTAGGAGGTGATTGCCTATTTTTGTACTTTGGTTTGCTGTATTTTCCCTGTTATACTCAACTATATCCTTCTTTTATAATACTTACACATATCTAGTTTGTGGCTTCACATGGCATTGCTATAAAAATGCTGATTTACTATTTATGCAGACACAATACACATTTTCTTGTGCTACAAATGCAATTTGCAAAGCTATTTTGTTCCCTTTTTTGTAGCTGTGTGATTAATTATTTTGATTTTCCTTTATTAATTTTGTTTAATATTCACTCATGCATTTTGTTCAACAAGTACAAGTTTAGTTCTTGTTAAAAAATATAATTTCTAAAAGGAAAAAAGAGTCTGTCTTATCAGTTTTCAGGTTTATAATTTGGCCTAAATATTACCCCTCTATACTATGAGAATTACTGTGTTGAACACTCATAAAACGAGTGCAATACAAATGACATTGTTTTCTGTCCAATACTGGATATGATTAGTTGCAAGAAAAAGGAAATTGCTATGTACACAACCCAACACTGGTCAATTGGATTTATGGGCTGATAATTCACCACTATATAAGGGTGGAATGTGCCTATCGCAGGCATAAGAGAGGCTCTGGTGATGTGGGAGGTTGTTGCTATGCTTTGAGGACATTCCATGGCTTGGTTGTTCCAGGCACTGTATGAATAGGTATGTTTCTAGCTACTGCAGTTATATTCAGTTTCCCTGGGTAATACTGATATGCAGTAATCTTTATAGAATATGGTAAATTGACTTCAACCCACATCTGGGTGTATTTCCCTGCTCATCATGTCCAATGGGTAACCACAGATACACTGAGAAGTCCTTTGAGCATCATTTCCACATGGGCCACCTGATAACATCAGTGAGAAGGCCAAAACTTTCCCCAACCATAGTACGGGAGACCAATGCAGGACAAACTATCCCTGTTGCCCACCCAAGATTACGGCTTTCTGCAGAGGGGAGGAGAGCACAGCACTTCCTCTAGGAAGGTAGGTCCAGCATGGAGGATATTGGCCAGGCCTTGATGCCATCTTCCTGCGGGGCTGCCAGCAGAGATAAAGCATAGGTACTCACGAACTTTTGTCTCAGTCAGACACCCTAGCTTTGGTGCCTGTTGTCTCCAAGGTCCAACATCATCAGCAGGCAGAAAGACAGAGACTATGGAGGGCATACAACAATACAGAGGAAGAGCCCAATTTGAATACTCTGAATGTCCTCTGGCCTAGCTTGTCTCACTTGCCATTGTGTGCAAGTGTAACTGCAGAGGCTGAGCTTCCCCTGAGGGATCTATGTTAAGAATTAGTAAACAATGTGACTGCCTGCCGCCCTTTGCCATGCCATGATCAGAGGAGCAAGGGATTCTAGCTTTATCATGGAAGAAGGTAAGGAGCTGTGATCCTGCGTACCTTTTGGTTAATGATATACTGTCTCTTCAGAAGGCAAAATATAATTCTGCCACTATGCCTATGTGAAAATGTACATACATATCAGTGCTTATAGTGATCATGGACCAATAACTCTTCTTACCATAGAATTTTCATCAAGTGATAATATTAATACACACAAACACTGTCAACAACTCTGCGGGAAATACTTAGAAACAAAATTTCAGGTACAAGAAACAATGCTTCTGAAAGTAACAATCCAAGGCAGTTACAGAAGTGTCCAGAGATTTCCATTTTCTCTATTCTTACATAAATCTCTTTCCTCCATTAGCTCATTTAATCAGGGTCAGATTTATAAGGGGTAAACTGGCTCTTTCTATGATCTCAGGAAAATTATTATACTTATTTAGATCTCAATTGCTTATTTATAAAATGAAAACTGTAGTCTTCTCATAGAGGAACTTAACTTAATCACAAGATGCACACACTGACTACTAACACCAATATTGTTCTCTAAGCCATTAACAATACTGACATTTCACTTGTCTGTCGCTCTTCCCTCTCAGAATTGTAAGCGCTAAAACCCAGTGCTTCATATTATGTACTGAAATGCCAAGGAAAAGAATATGATATAAATATACAGATATGAAACAGCATCTAAAAATGATGATTTTCATCTTTTAAAAGACAAATCACTAATCTCTGGTTCTAATGAGATATGGGATGATAAAGGTCAGGCTGAGTAAAGGACTAAGCTGACACATCATTCCAAAAGCTTCAAAACTGATATTGTTGCTCTTGTCCCACTGGAGGGGAAAAAACCAATCCTTTGTGTGCATTGCAGCAGAAATGTTACAGGCACACTGAAGAGACCCATTCCCTATGCCTAACACAAGGACAATTCTAAACTCACCTAAGGATGTGCAGACTGAAATGTGATACTGCAGTATTTTAAATGCTGCAGTATTTTAAATGCTGCAAGATTAATCTATTTATTCTTTCAAAATACACTTTCGCTCCCAAACTGGTGAAACCTCTTTCAGCTCTGCACATGAGGATTATTAATGTGATACAGCAGAAGTTGCCAGGTGATTGTGAAATGACCTTTGGTCAACTTGGATTAGTTGCTGACATGAAAAAAAAAGAAATGCGGAGTAACACACCTTTTATTTAATTTGGGACTTTCTAGTTTAGGACTGGATGTAAATCTGATATAGTAAGAGCAGCTTAGCAGAGCACTATTATAATCCTTGATTTACACCTGTCACCCTCAACACTTATAGCATTTCACTGTCATTCCCACTGCATAGCCAACTGGTATTTGGCACTCTTTGCAGAACTGCAGAGAGTAGATCTCTCTGTTTCAGTGGCTGCTGTTTTTTCAGTGTTTCCATTGCTCTAGTGAGCTGAGTGTTGTCACATAAAACCCAGCCCAAGGTGCTTTCCTCTACAGTAAAAGCAAGAAAGATCTGCAATCTCACACCGACAGAACCTGGTACAGAATTTCTGGATTTTACCTGCTGTCTCTTTCTGTAACACTTGGTCCCCATGGAACTGGCTTTGAAGGTCTTTGATGAATGCTAATGTCCTAACACTAAGCTAAAAGTCTGAGAAAACAGCCAAACCTTTTCCTTTGAAGAGTCTGTTCCTCTATGTCTCTGTCCAAATGCTGTGGGGAGGAGCTGAAAGTGCCTTACTCTCTACTTTTCTTTCAGAAGCCACTTCAAGCTTATTCTGGGTTAAATTTGCAATTATGTTCTCAGACACAGATCAGTTTGCAATACACGAATCAGGTTCAACTGACCACACAAAGAGTGATGGGAGCTGCTCTGCAAACCAGAGAAGGCAGGGAGAGGAGAAAGTGGAGAAGAGAAAATGAGGGTATATTTTTGGGGAAGCTGTGAAGTGAGGCAGTTTTGTTTGCTGCCCAAGTGAGTTTACTATTGCATGCAGAATTTGAGGGAGATTGATTAATTGCTAAAGGGCCTAGAATGTATGTTGTTACTGTCATTTTATTTCTAAATAAATATAGTATTATACAAATTGCATCTAAGGGGAACAAAAAAAATATTTTGTCCCTCTCAGCAGCAAGGCAAACACTAAGTAAACAGTGTTAATAATAGAAACAAAGGGTTGGAGTCTTGCAGAGCTTTTGGGTCACTGACTCCATTCATAGAAGGGGGAGAGAAAGGAGAGTAAGGTACAATCTAATTATTTTCAAGTCATTATCTGAGATGTGGCCTACTTAGATTGTTAACTTCTGGGGACAAAAACTTGTTCTGCTCTGTACTTGCATGTCTTGTAAAATGCAGTCTGCATCCCTGAGCGGAGTTCCTGGGCCCCAGTATATTAACCCATCAGACCAGGAAGGTGAGCCCTGCCTGGGCTAACCACGTGCCACAGCTGCAAGATCTCTGAAGCTCTCACTTGGCATTTGTGGCTGCCAAGGCAGAATATGTTTTGAGATTTATGAGGTATAGTGGGACAAGTTTAACTGTTCAACTTAATAATTGTCCCTTCCATGAAATCCTAGTATCTCTGGCATTAGAACAGGTAACCATCCTCTCTGTGCATAGATCAGCATGAGTCATGAGCCAGGCCAGGGAAATCTCTTCTTGAGAACTCAGGGGTATATACATGGTCCTATCCAGAATCAGTCATCTGGAATCTTGGTCAGAGTGAAAAATAATTGGAAGAGTTACAAAGCTGAGCAGGGAAAGACCTCTTGGGGAATGATCCCAACTATCTTTCATTTCAATAGTCCTATTCACTGAGAATGAGCGCATTCTTTTTGATTTTCTATTTCTTCCAGGTCAGCTGCCCACCTAACCTGTCGCACAGAGAGAAATGCTTATTGTTGTGGTTCTGTTGTGAAATGTATGATAGCTGCTGGCTTTGGGTGCTGGAATCAAGAATCACACACAAGTGATTTCATGTAGCAGGTGAAGAAGAGTTCTGCCCAACTCTATGACTGCAAAGAACAAAAATGAAAACTACAAATCCATCCTTAAAGACTCTGGGGAAAAAAAAAGGGAATAACAGAAACATTATTTTAAAACAAGCTGATTTAGAGCCATTCCTAACTTTGAAATATGCATTAAGGGAAGGTGCAGTGTAGAAATTCTGTGTTCTTAAATGGCTGCACCTCCCAGCAGCATGGTGATTACATTTCAATTGCAGGTGAAGAAGTTCCATGGTGTAATTTAGAAGTCATCTCCAATCTGTGGAAAGCCCTGGTACATTACAGGTAGAAGTGCCTCACTTCTTACACAGCAATCATCATATGTCAGGAGTACAAGTGCTTGGTTCTGCTGGTACTCAGCCTCATGCATAGGTTTGAAAAACACGTGCAGAAGATTTGGCCAGAAGCATTATTTTTTAATTAAGAAGGGTAAAAAAATCTTTACAAAGCATCTTAAACTGACAAGGTGAGGTGTGTGGAATGACCTAAGACAGACAGGCACTGACTGAAAGCCACTGAGGTAATTCCAGAAGTAATTAGATCTTTGGACAACAAAGTGATGAAACAGGACAAATGACCTTTTCTCATTCACACACTACCAGCTTATTTTTCTGATTTGTTTCACTCTCCAGGAACAGTATTTCTTTTAAGTACTAGCAGGAAAAAAATACGGCTACAACACTGAGCGGGGATGCACAGTATCTGGATTCCGTGCCTGGCTCTGCCGCAATTTCCAGTATGACCTTGGGCACATCCATTAATCTCTTGCACCTCAGTTCCTTAAAGGTAAAACGGAAGGAGAGCTATTGCTTTTTCCTTGTCCACTTGCCTGTCTTCTGTAGAGAGGCCGTAAGCATTTTTGGAGCAGAGAGCTTCCTGGCATAACCGTGTCTATAAATTCAGCAGAGGCCATGTAGGTCAAGCGCTGTGCTAGAAGTCAAGCACAGAGAGGCCAAAGACAGCATTTGGAAGCAGTCCCTCGTCCCTGTGCTGCCTGTAGTTGGGTCTTTTCTCCAGCCCAGGAGGAGGTCCCCAGGCTGTCCCCTGCTCAGCACAGGAGCAGAGGGAGCTGCCTATACCTGCCTGCCCACTGCAAATAACCCAGCAGCAGAGCATTTCTGAGTTGGGTCCAATGACCTCAAACCCCCACTTGAAATACATAATTTACCAACTTCTTAGATCAAAAGAGGAAGGCAGGATTTAGACCTAAGCCATGTGGTAGCTTTTACAGAAGATACACCACATAATTACAGGTCAGCCTTATAAAGTTATTGTGAAAATCAACCATCTTTGGCATCTAATCACCACTTGGCTGCATCTGTGAGAGCAAATATATAAATATGCACTCAGACACTGACACACATGTTCTGTCTGTACATAATATGCAGAGCTACCTATGTCTGTATGCATGCATATCATTACACACCCACACATGATCACATTTCAACAAAGAATGTCAGAGTTCATTTACCATTAGCATAAATATCCAGCTCGACACACTTTTTTGCAAGACCTCTGTGAATACAGTATAATTACATTTTTGAGGATGTGTTTTCCAAACGTGCCAGATAATGCCAGAAGCAAAGCTTTGAGTTGACTGCATTCTTAACTCCCACCAGTGTCCCTGCTATGACAGTTTTGATACAAACAGTGTGTATTAGCTCGTTAGTACAGAGACAACCCTCTCTCTCTGCCATGCCTTTGAAGCTCAGTCTGATGAATGGGAACTTGCTTCTTTTGCCTTCAGCCTGGGCAATATATCAGATTGCTGTGCCAAGGGAACGGCATCTAGATTGCCTCTGACCACACTTCTGGGGTGTTCCCCATCAGCAGAAACAAACAGAAAAAATACACAACATTCCTATAGTCAATCAAGGTATAATTTTCTAGATGGATACAGAAGGTCATTTATTGACTAATAAGGCAGCCAATTATCCAGGGTCCACTAAATAGTACAACCACTCAAACCTCCACCCATGTCTGTAAGATTTCTCAGCACCCCATGCAGGCAGGAGCACATATGCTTGCCTCCCTGTGTCTGTTGCAGTCCCTCTTGAAAAGTAGAGCAATATTTAACTTATGGAAATGTGTAAATACTAATGAGTCATAGATTTCTATGCATGAGCCAGGAATGGGGGTGAGGTTCCTTTTATTTGTTTATTTTTTAAATTTTAAACACCTGCAGAGTATTTCAAAAGGTGAAACTTATAAATCTCTCCCTTTGCATAAATAGACCTGGAAGAGGTGGCAGTAATTACAATTGTGGTTGTCCAATGATGTAGCATTACGCTCTGCATCACCCTTTTGCTAATCAAGTTGCTGTATTGATCAGTTCTCCTTAGATGCTTTCCTTTTTACCCCAGGGCTCACGTGCTCTCTGTAAGGGTTGTAGCTTGAGCTTTCACCGCTCCATTACAGCAAGGCACTGAATTTGATTTGGGAGACAGCCAGGCAGCCCTGCACCACAAATCCTACAGATATCTACAAATACTAAAATCTTTTGCCTCTTCCATGGTTAAAATTTGTCCTCCAGATATCACATGCAATATCTATCACTGTTAGAGGAGCACAGCAACTTTCTGATATTCTCTTTCAGACAGTCTCGGCATGACCCCACAACTTTTGTTTTAAAAAACATTAATTCTCTGCAAGCCTCATGGGAATAAGTAGTTTCACTCAGAGGTACCCCAGGCGGAGCTCCCACCGACAGCAAGTCTGTACTAGAAATTGTGCTATACTTCCAGCACTGAGGAGCTTTGGGGGAGAGAGTTCCTGTGTGACATAACAAGAACTGGCTTTATACATTCTTCTGACCACAAAAGCATTTGGAAATCTGAATGTTGGCTGGTTTTGCAAAAGACAAAAAAGAAGGTCTCCTTACATGTATACTTATGGACCTCATTATTTTTAATTTTTGCTCAAGATCAAATCCAGCCATAAACTGACTCTTCTTTGTTGACTTTGCAATTGCACACAATGCTGACAGCAGCTCTGCATTGACTTGAATTCCCCTTGTCATTTCTTCCTGACTTGCTCCTGTGCAATCTCTCCTCTGAATACAGCAGCAATGATCAGCTACCTCTTAGAATTAGTGACTGGTTTAAAAAGATTTATCAAAACTTTAATTAAAGAGATTTATTACAGATCACATTTGAAATTCAGTCTTTTTTTTAAAAAAAAAAAACAACAAAAAAACCCCACCACCACTACCACATCCCCAGTTTCTTTTCTGCTCTACTAATAAAACTGGAAAAATCCTGCTGGAAAGTTCTAATGATAGTGCTGAACATTTAAATTTCAAGACACACTAAGTTTAGAACAAGATAATGTGGCATTTTAATTATGTTTTTTCTATTTATATATTTCCTACGTGACACAAGACCCCTTTAATGAGAGCACGTTTTAGAGTAGCTTCAACACCTAGCATTATTACAAGTTTTTGAATGTGCCAGAAGCTTATCAGCTAAAATATGTTAATTTCTCTAATGGGGTAATGAAGTCTAAATGCTTTCAGGAAGACATTGCTATGATAATGGGTCTACTTAAAGCACAACATTAGGAGAACCTTGATTACAGGTTGCTCAGTAGTTTCTGACTTCCTTGGGAACAAGAGTTTGTTCCATACCTAATGTGCTGTAAGCGCTGCTGGGAAAGAAGCTCACTTCCATTTATGTAGTCAATCACCTTCAATAAAATAGCCAAAACAGTTAGCCACTTGGAAAAAGTCTGCTAATAGAATTGCATGACCCAGACAGCGAAATCAACTTAGAGCTGCAAGGGCTTTGAAGATGAAGCGAGACCATCAAACATAAAGGGGAGCATGTGGATGGTGAGGTGATGGCACTTACGAAAGAAGCAGATGGACAGTCAAAATGCAGTGACAGGTTTGATGAAAGGAGAAAAGGCAAGGAAGAGTTATATAAACTGATGAAGATGGTATGCTTGCCAAGGAAACCACCTGGCCAACATCTCTGCATATCTCAAACAAGACTCTCCATTCCTTTTTGTGTAATTTCTGATAACTGGGAGACTCGCCAACCACAGCCTCAAGACACTTGTATTTTCTAACATGACTGCTCCTCTTAGCTTTATAAACCCGCTGTCTTCCCAAGACCTGAACCTCATCAATAAAATTTTTTTCCACCTTGCATGCATGCAGCCCTCAGTATTAGCTTTTTAATTCTCCTGTGTTTCAGTCCTTTACAAGGCAGGATAACCTCATGCTACTTCTGCTCAGGCAGACACAAAAGCAGAGCTGTGGTGTGTACTTTGTGTCTGTACAGACAACATCTTTACACAAAACACTACCCAGCAAAGCCCTGGACAGCTTAGTCTTGCACCCACCTTGATTTCAGGGGTGAGAGATGCAATGTACCTATGTATTTTCCCATCTTGCGATGTCAGTATAAGGTCTTTTCCCGGTACTGCTGACCAATACATCCACTGCAGAGCCAGTGACAACTGCCTCGCACCTTGGTGTGGCAGGGATGTCACCTGCTTGGCCTGATCACATATACACGCTTCTTCATTTCTGCAGGTATCCTGTTAGCTGCAGGATCAGACCACAACTGGATCAGTCAAGTCAGCAATGATTCAGCTTGCGGCTGAATGGGAGAAAAAGTACATGGTGTGCAGAGAAGATTCTTGTCAAGCAACACCTGATGCACAAGCTAGAAAGATTTTTGTGAAAATTAGACAAAGACCTACTAAAAAAAAAAAAAGAGATACTTTTCTATTTCCCCATGCATCACATCAAGTTCTGACCTCAGACATCACATCTGAATTTCATCTGGGGCACAACAACCCTGTGCAGTGCTACAGACTGGGAGAAGTCTGTCTAAAAAGCTGCCTGGAGGAGAGGGACCTGGGGGTGTTGGTTGACAGCCGACTGAACATGTGCCAACAGTGTGCCCAGGTGGCCAAGAAGGCCAATGGCATCTTGGCTTGTATCAGAAACAGTGTGACCAGCAGGTCCAGGGAGGTTATTCTCACTCTATACTTGGCACTGGTGGGACCGCTCCTTGAATCCTGTGTTCAGTTCTGGGTCCCTCACCGTAAGAAGGATGTCGAGATTCTGGAGCGAGTTCAGAGAAGAGCAGCAAAGCTGGTGAAGGGGCTGGAGAACAGGCCTTACGAGGAACGGCTGAGAGAGCTGGAGTTGTTTAGGCTGGAGAAGAGGAGGCTGAGAGGAGACCTCTTTGCTCTCTATAACTACCTGAGGGGAGGTTGTGGAGAGGAGGTAATGGCCTCTTCTCCCAAGAGACAGGGGACAGGACGAGAGGGAATGGCCTCAAGCTCTGCCAGGTGAGATTTAGGCTGGACATGAGGAAAAAAAATTTCATGGAAAGGGTCATTAGGCATTGGAATATGCTGCCCAGGGAGGTGGCTGATTCACCTTCCCTGGAGGTGTTTAAGGCACAGGTGGGCAAGGTGCTAAGGGGTATGGTTTAGTGTTTGATAGGAATGGTTGGACTCGATGATGCAGTGAGTCTCTTCCAGTCTGGTTATTCTATGATTCTATAAGAAATTCAAGAAAGTCTGACCCTGTTGTACAGATACACACTTTGAAAGGAAAACTGAAATTTGCCTCAATGTTTTCAGCTAGGACTATGCTCTCCCTCATTTTGGAAACAAATGGCTCTGTAAATCCAGCAGTATTGAGCTCAGCATGATCTAAGTGAACTAAATATTCTACCTTGGTATTGCATTTTCTCTTTTATCAAAACAAATAGTAATCCACTCATTAAATCCAGCATTTCTGTAATTAATTTGCAGTCGTTACAAATCACCTTTAACTGGATTAGCAATAATTACAGTAAAATAATTCCCTGGAATCATAAGTCATATTTGCAGGGGTTTGGGATATTTAGAGAGATGAACTTTAGCTGAACATATGAGCGATGAAAAACACTTCAGAGGTAAATATTAAATCCCCTCACTCTCATTTTCATTGAGCTTGCCTGTGTATTGCCTCCTTTTGTCTCCAGTGACCCTGTCCTGTACCTGGACTTGACAGACCCCAATTAGCCAGAACAGTGATTCATTACTGCTCCTCTGTCACCTGACCTGGCCCTTGCTGCAGCACTGGTGGGGACCTGCAGGAGTCTGATGGTCAGCATGGCTCTCCTTTCCTCAAGCATCAGTCTGTCCCTGGCTTTAATAACCTCGTTCTTACAAAGGAGGATCAAAGCCGTGCATACATTCTAAAAACAGACAGACATTTTCCTTGGCATAGTATGACATGACTTTTAGGAGTCAATTCTTCTGAAATCTCAAGTATTTCTGACAAAACAGGACCTTTCACAGTGGCTCAAGTTAGACATCTACAAACTACTTGCTGTGCTTTGAGACTAATCTAATAACGCACCCCTGGCCCAAGCCTGCAGTGTAGATATTACCATGATTTTTCGCATGAATTTCAAACCAACTCACACTCTGCTTTTGGGAGGGATTATTTCATAGTCAAGGGTGCCATTGATCAACTGTGCCTCTTGGGTTAGACTCTTCTGCACACATACATCAGCACAGCTCCAGCAACTTCACTCAATGTTGGCTGAAGATGTGCAACACACTATGTACAAAAGGGACATTCTCTTCCACTGTACATGATTTTATAGCTTCAGGAGTCATCTAGGCTTCTCTGCTCATATTATGAGATTAAATCAAATGTCATGTAAGGCAGAAATCAAACAAAAAGGGGGCAATGACCTATGGGCATAGCTGACCCTAGACAAATGGAATAAATTTGCTGGAAATACAGGGTTCTCATTCAAGACCTTTCATTCTTGAAATAAAACTACATGGCACGTTGGCAGGGGTTCTGGCACTGCTCTAACACCAGTCACAATTTCACATTTAATACAGGCTGTAAAAATAGCACATTTGATTCACATGAGCAGATCACGTCACATAAGTGTAACATCATGCTGCAAGTTTCATTTTCTGCCACATATATGAATGCGCTGTCTTCATATCCACTCACTCCAGTTCTCTCAGCTCCTTGTGAACCAAAGTACAGCAGGACTTAACAGGCTGAGCAATCTGAAAAACTCATTTTGATATAAATGAAGTCAAATTAGCTACTACAAAGTACAAAGCACAAAACAACATTCTCTGGGAAAAAAAGGGAGTTGAGAACCAGGTGCTGTACTTTAGAAAAATACTAACAAATGATGCACATTTTATGCTGTCTAACTTTGTCCAAGGCTCTACTGCTCCTGTTTAACTAACTCTTTACACATAATGTTTCCCCAGGGCTTTCAACAGCATCTCTTCTTCCTCCACCACTAAGACACACACCTCTGGCCTGATCTGGTTCCTACTTGCTGTTTTCCACAACAGTTCAGGGCTGGTGGGTACAACACTTGCTCTGATTAAAAAGCAAACACTTCCATAAGGAGGACAGAAGTGGGACTGACAACCATGATGCCTGCAGATCACTCTTTAACTGTGCAGCATAGAATCAGACAGGTTCATCTATCCTCTCCAGCTCCACCGCTGTCCTGCTGAGGAAAGCGGGCAGCTGCCCTTTCTCAGCCCCATCCCAGTAGAGGACAAAGTTAGAGACATGCAAGCTGATTTCTTCTGGGGGGTGCACTGAAACCACACAGTGAGGGGCCAGGAAAACAGCACTGCCAGCAAAATGCAGGGCAGGACCAGAGCAGCCCAAGGTGAGAAGAGTTGAGACTGCTGCGCTTGACAAAACAGCCAGATCAATATGTAAAGGAGAAAGAAGATAAAGTAATTAGAAAGAAACATCAGTTTCCTCAGTTTCTCTTCAAGTTCCATGCCCAATCACAGCATAAATGATTGTGGGGTTCATATATTTAGCATCTTTGTTCAAGAACTGTGTGGCCCAATTCATTTTGCTTACAGTGTGTATATTGCTTCAAAATACAGCCTCTGACTTGATGCTCAGACATTAGGCAGATATTAAGTATGTTAATATTGCAGTTGTAATTACACTTTTTTTTCTTCTAATTTTGGAAGGATAATTCTTTGGAATAATTACAGAGAGGGTAACTAAGTTCTGGGAAATGTCTGAGTCACCAAGAATCACATCTGCACTCCAGTAGAAAGGCTTGTTGAAATCTTGAACGTTTTTATCCTTGCTAATTACAAGAACTGGAAAAAGCAAAAAAGTTGGTTTGTGCCTTTTAAGAGAATCACATGAAGTCTATCTGGAAAATGCTACAGGGATTTCCTCTAATGTAAACAGTATAGCTGGTATTACAAGTTTCTGACTTAAACTTTGCTGAAGATTTTCCACTTCAAAATTAGAATACTATTTTGTGTTTATCCAATACCTTCATGTCTAAAGAACACAAACTACAAAACCACCATTTCTCAAATCTTACTAACTTCCCATACAGAACTGCCTAGATCCAGGAATGAAATGTAGGAGGACATGCAAGCCATGGCAAGCAGACAACTTTAGTTTGTACTACAGTCACTGCATAATGGGACACTAAAATACTCCCCAAAGAACTGAAGAATAAAACTGCATACAACTGAAACTGCCATTTAAATGTAAGGCTTGCAGAATTCCAACTCTGAAGTTGCTTATTTCAGAGCAGCCAAGGACCCTTGAATAAAGAAATAAATCAAAAACAACTGGAACTTTTCTGTGTTCAAAAGCATGATCTTAAAATCTGGATTTCTAGTATTTTAACAAACCCATCAGCAGCCAAAACAAGTTCAAGTGGAGCTGCTGTGCCTTACTCTTCCACTTCTTTGCCCAGTTGTAAGGCAGATTTCTTTCAGCAACCCAGGTGCTCTCAGTAGTGTTTGTGTGCTACCTGCAGGTCTGAAGTCCTCTGTTCATTCGCATTATTTAAATAAGAATATATATGTATAATCCTCCTTCCTCCTGTAATGTTCTACTTGAAGAACCAATTAATTCCATTTGTTACTCCCTGGTGTACTATTGCTTCTCTACAAGCTGGAATCCCTTTAGGATCCCTGTTTGCCCTTGACTACTGATGATTTCCTTGGCTTTTCAATCATCAGAGCCTCTTCCCATGGATTTTAGAGCATTACTGTGATTGTCAATTTTAATAATGAAGGTTTTCATGGTCTGTGCATACTGCAAGCCTTAAAAAAAAAAGACAGAAACAAAAAAGAACAAACCTGCTTTCCATGGGCTTAAAAAAATCAACCAATTATTATGATTTTTATTGCTATCTTACGTATTTTATTTGCTACATATACAAACAATCACAAAACACAAACATGGCTCTCTTCCTTCCTTCTGTTACTGGTCTAAGCAACAGCCACAAAGTGCCTCGCTCTTTACTCTGAAATTTAAATGGAGCTTTCTGACGAGCAAAGGGAAAAAAGATCAGCTATTTAAATGTCTTTAAGTGGAAAGCTCTGACCCCTAGTCCTCTTTGAATCCAAACTCTGATGAGGAATGGCACAAACCGTAGGAACTGATGAAGCTACCTCACAATTTTTTCAAGGAATTAGGGATGAAAAACATTTAGCGTTCTTTCATAAGCTGAGTTGTTGTGTAAATACTTGACCAAATGCTCTATATGCACTTGAACAAATACTTAGAGGCACACAATACAGAAACAAAGGCATTTCCTGAGGCAGCAGACTTTTGCAATATGACATGATTAGGGAAAGCATTAAATGCCTACATAACCCTGTGAATAGGTAGATGGATTAATTTAGCCCTCAGGTTTCAGGCAGGGCTATAGGACTGGATTAATTCCCAGAGCTACAGTTTTGGAAGTTACAAATCTCCAACCACTGCCACTGGTCTATTAACTTGCACCCCAAGTACTGTAGCATGGAGCAGATGAAGGTTATTAAAAATCTTTCCTATTCTTCTGCTTTGGTGAACAGCACAGTAACACCTTTAGTTATAGCAAGAGCTTCTGCTGATGGTTTTGATAGTCAAATATTCAACACCATAAATGCAAAGAGAAAAAAAAAATTCTCTTAATACTGTGCACCTGTATCACTACAACCACTTGAAGTGGTGCTCTGGAGCTGAGAACATGAGGGAGGTCAATGGGAAGTTTTTTGTTCTTTTCTTTCTATTATTTTGGGATCACTGGCCAAAGGAACCCAAGCCCCACAAGCTGTGTGTCCTGTCCTGTCACTGCCTGAGTGATGCTAAGATGCCCACACAGTTCTTTTTAAAGCTCTTCATTGCGGCAGTGCAAAATTAAGTGTAGATCTGAGATTCCAGCCACATCTGTCTGTAAATAAACAATGCATCTGCTATCAGAGCTGCACAGACACTGAAAGTTTAAGTTACGAGTAGACGAGGTCCTGAGGGACATGGTTTAGTGTTTAGTGGGAGTGGTTGGACTCGATGATCCAGTGGGTCTCTTCCAACCCGGTGATTCTGTGATTCTGTTTGTGAAGTTATTCAGGACCTGCTGAGGTTCAGCTCTGCTCTACTTTTTGTCCAAATAATGATTTCCAAATTAAACCCACCATGAGGTTGCTGATCAGACCAAGAGAGAGCTCATAGGTGTACTGTATCTATGAGCTTTCAAATGCTGTCTTAATTTCTTCCTTTTAGTTAGTGATCAAATTTATCTGTTTTGAAGGAAGCACTATTAAAAAATACAGCAAACTGCAGCCAGTTATATAATGTTATGGGAACGTACCACAGTTAATCATCTAAAAATTAGAAACAGTATTCCTTGTAAATAAAACTAATAATGTCCCATTAGCATTGAAAATAGCGTAGAAGAAGCACAAGGAGGAAACAGGCAAGTTGAAATGCTGGGAAGATGTTCCATTTTACGAAGGAGTCAAACCTGAAAGGAGCATACAGGTGCAAACAAAATAAGGACCAGCAATAGAGAAAGGTCCTCCACATCCTGAAAGGTCTTATGTTCAGCTTTATGAATCCCAGGAAGAGAGGACATCCAGAGGAATAGGTTTCATCCCAACGCACAAGCTAAGCATTCGTTGGTAAGTTTTAGCAATCAATGTTCCACTACGATTGCTCAAGGGTAAGGCTTCTTTCACCTTCTTTAGAAACAGATGCTTCTGGCTATCACGAGTGACGTGATTTGCAAATACATTGACCCTGGTTTGATTCATGATGAATATGCACATAGGAACATAAGAATTGTGGGCATGCATTTATGCACAGTAACACAAAAAATACGCATTAGGCTCCCTCGTAATGTTCATACCTACAAAAGGTTAAATAGCCCTAGGTGACAAAGAGCTATTTAAATGGACCTTTTTATAATGGCAAACAATAATGCATTCTGGTTACCTTCTGACATGGCTTACTTCCAGTCAGCATTAAGGAGAATTACTACCTGATTTTAATACATCTTGGTTCAATTTCATGCAGGCTTATTGTCTTCTAATTATCAACACAACAATTTGATCCACATCCAGATTAAGGCATCACCCTGACTTCTAATACCAGAGCAATGCCTGTGGTGGTGTGCTGATTTCTCAAGCAGTAAGCAGTTTGCTGTTGTCTCGCATCCCCAAGGCACAAATAGGCAGATGCTGCATTAAAGCTTGTTTTACAAAACTGCTTCAGTTGTGATATACATTTTTAATATAATATACTGAGTGCATAACAGTGAAAACTGCCAGGGCCAGTAAACTCCTACAAATTCATTAGCAAGACCAGCTTCTCAATTAAATTCTGCTGAACACAAGATCTAGTTGAAAAGAATTGTCCAGAAGCAGCTGAAATGAGGAAAAAGCGATTGCGCTGGCTACATCTGAGCACAGCTTAGTTTACCATTTCAGTTTTCTAAACACCAGTTGGGATTGTTTCTCATCAAGGACAAGCTTCACTGACCTTTCTCTTCTTTTCATCATGACGATACTGTGGTTGGCGTGAAAGCTTAATTTTTTTTTACAGTATTACTATTTGGAGTGTAACAGCAGAGGCACAACTTTTCATACACAAAATGGGTTCTACAGAGGACACCAGAAATTGTATCTTTTCTTTTCAAAAGACACACCAAAGGAGAAAACAATATTTTGACTCTCTTCGTCTTATTTGCATTTCTTACCTACATTCTTCTCCCTCAAATGAAATAGTCAGATGTGGGATGACAACTGAAAAGCACCTCTGGAGTTACTTTGTAGCTAATCCTGTACAAAGCTTGTAAACTATACGAATTGGTGATTACAACAGGAGCTCTTAAAAAGCACAAATTTTGCCCTTCCATCAAACAGAGGGGAATCTTTATAGCGCACTTTGAAGAAACCCAAGCTAGCAGAGGATTATTATTCTAAACAGATTTGTTCAAAGACAATGAAATGTAAGATATACCAAAAATTAATCTGGCCAGCAGCAGAATTAGGTTTACACAAAGCGTCTGTTGGTTGCCTCTGGTAAAACATTACATTTGTCTCAACTGCGTTTATGGCATAACTGGCTGCTACTGCTCAGAGCCTTGTTACAGCAGCCTTGTGAGACAGCTTACCTTAAAGCAAGAGAAGTTCTGTAATGCAACCTTCTCCCCTATATTGCAGGATTGCTGTCTTTTATGAGGCCCTCTGGCACTAAACCTTTCCAGACAACAACAACGCAACCATACTAAGGGGGAAGAGCATTACCCCCTCACTATGAGTTTTCTCCTGTACTTCAGTGTATTCCTTCACTGCCTCTCTTGGACACATCCAACACACACTCCTGAGCAGTGCTGACAAAAGCTGATCGCCAGGCCAGGCATCTTCTCCCTCTCTTCAACACATACGCACACACAAACATGCGAGTATGCTTACTCTTGACTCCATTAGTTAATGACACCTTAAGCAAATTTGATCCTCATGGGAAGTGATGAAGGTGAGAGTTGCTGAAACTTTCAGCAGGTTTATAAGCTCAGTTGAGATATCAAGTTGACTCAGTCTAAAACCTTATGAATGTCATCAGAAGTGACACGAAGTCCTAAAACACATGAAGAATTTTCATTTCTCATCCCATTAGAGACATTGCCATTTGACAAGTGACACGGCTAAATGACTGTGCTATTAACTCATGACTGGAATTTGCAGAGATTTACACAGTGACACTTGTAGTATACGTGCTAGCACCTACTACCACTGTACAAGTAGCTGGGCACTAATTTAACCTGACCTTAGCAACTTGTGCAATCTGACAGCTCCCCATGCTGTTCACCTGCTGTCAGACCAGAGTCTGAGGAGGATCTTATGTTCCCTTTACCTCCATTCAAAATAATAGCACATCATCAATTAGTTCTACAGTTACATTAAATGCAGAAATAGCGGAGATGACTTTCTGAGGCCCTGATCCTCAAGATAAATCACTTTTAAAGGAAGAGAGAAAATGAGGATTATATCACTCACCACCGTGTACTAACTAAGACAAACAGGGGTGTATATTCCTAATTGTTTTGATTACACAAGTTATCTCTTCAAGAGGAGACTTCTGAAATCTCTCATGAAATAGGATACAAATTTGTTTGTGCCACCATTTTTCCTATCCCTAGTGGCTGTTCAATTCCTTAGTTTACACACAGCAAAATCCCTCCTTCCTGTGAATTAAGTTGATAAGGAATGGAGCATGAAGACAGAAAGAAGAAAATATGAAGTCCCCTGGTGAATTTCCAGACTATGTGTAGTCATGTTCTTGCCATTTGTTCATCAACTTTGTACCTTCTTGTGTTATATGGTTACAATTGTTTTCACATAACTATAATACTTTGGAAAATGACAACAGATATTCTTTCCAATACTAAATTACTGATAGATTTTCTCAGCATTACTTCCACATTAAGGTTACTTTTTTGGTCCACCCTGGCACTACCTTAGAACTGCAATAAACTGTAGAATATTTTCAATCCAGTTGACCCCTGGAAAACAGGCCTAAATTAACACAACTGCCTGACTGCCAGCAGAAATTGAGAGTGTCTCTTTTAACCAAGGAATGCTGCAGCACAGGAGTTGAGGTGGAAAGGAGGTACTTAAACCTCAGGCAGGGCGTAGGTGGATGGGCACAAAGGAAACAGAAAAATCCTGTCAAAGACTGCCCAACACTAGCTCATGGCTGTTAAAACTGCTGTTTTCAAGCAGTAAGAACAGATATCTTAAAAAGAAAACCTTTCACTTCATATGTACTATTGTCAATTCAAAAATGGCTCGTATTGTTTTCAAATAAAAAAAAGAATCCAAGAAAATCCTCCTGAACAATATAGGAAAATTTCAGCTGAAAAGCACCTGTCATTCAGCTAAGGATATCCAGAAAACCAGGACATCCTCCTAGCAGAAAAGCTAAAGCACGCGGTAGCTTTCCAATCTGAATACATAAGTAAAACTAACAGGTTCTGATCTAGATTTACTCTATTGTTTAGATGAGTTCCTCACCACTTAAGTTGCTCTTTTTGATAATAATATTATTACCTTTAGCTGTAGACCTCAGTTTGGCATTTCCCACATCACCTTTAGGAGAATTCTGAACTGCTGAGAGTGAGGGCGTCAGATATGATCCACCCCATGGGAACATAAATGCAAACCCAGAGGAACAGACCTTGCCAAGACCCACCAGACAGGCAAGATACGAGCTCCCCCTGCTGACACAAGGGGACCCTGCCTGGCCCAGCCACCACTGCCACAGCAAGGGGACAATCACCACCCCCGGGGCAGGAGGGGACAAACCCTAGGATCAAGCCAGAGAGAGCTCCCACAGCAACGATGGAGCCAAGTTGGGCACCTGCACTGGAGCAGTTTGACCTTGTAACCCGCTGAGCATCCTCAGTTCCTTTCAGGAAACTTAATGAGTTTAGAAGCCAGCTATGGGCAGCACCTGAGGGAGATGGGTGGGAAGGGGTCCTGATGACAAAGGTGCCTGGGCAGGCGTCAGCTGGCCTTTTCACTGCTGTTTTCTAGGTAGAAGCTCTCAGCTCAGTTCCCATATGTGGATAATTCAACCAGACCATGAGCCGCACTGTCACCAAGCTGCCTGCTGAGCCTCTCCAGTGCTGCCTGAAAAGCCTTCACAAGGCCATCCTCCTGCTGGCTTTTAAAGGTTCCCTTCTCCTGCTTCTGTGGCACCCAAGTGAACAGCAGGACCCTGCCCCTGAAGTCCTGAGCCACTGAGCTGAACTCTCATTTCCAGCATGTATATATGCTCAAGTACGTGCATCACCACTGATCCTGGCACATCAGGTCATAGGAAGAGACATAGAACACAAAGGAGGGTGGTCCTGGCCCCTCTGAAGCTCCTCACATGAATAGGGCAGGGGAATCTGCTTACTCCACAACGCCACATGCTTTGGGATCAAGTGACAAGCTAAGTGCTGCCGAACCATGCAGAAGGGAGCTGGAGGCAGGAGCCAGGTGGCAACACCTATACTAACCATTGGAAGGCTCATGGTTCAGCAAATACTCAAATACTCTTAAGTCTTGGGGCAAGGCAGTGCTCTTCACACGGCTAGCAAAAGCCTTTGGAGAGCCAAGGAAGAAAGAGAATATCAAAGATTTTTAAAAACATTTGAGAAAACCTGTGACAAAATCTCCTTAGATACATCCATGACTAAGTATGAGAACTAAATTGCTGCTGCTGCTGTAGAGAGGGTGCTGCTTGCTGGTCATGGTCTAAAAGCACTGATGCAGCAATAAGCACAGTTTCATTACCAAGAAGCTTATGCATCAGTAGCAAAATTTTTGGTGAGAAACATGTGAAAGCTGATAGGCTTTGCAGCAGTAAAACAGAATTGGGGCCATATCATGGCAGAACAAAGTTCGCTGAAGAGTGTTGTATTTTCTGCCTTTGATAGGGACTATCCAGTGCTGTCAGCTGAGCAGCAGAATTAGAAACCTGACACTGCAGCAGTTAGTTTTTAGATTTCAAGCTGTTCAAATGCCTTGTCTCCAGGGAGGAATATCTAGCCTGCAGTAATCAATAGTGAAACAGGTAAAGATGCCAGTGTTCAGGGGCAGGCACCCCAACACCATGCTCCAGCCAGCCAGCCAAATCTACTGAAAAGGAGTCATGGGAGAGGATGACGGAAAAACTTTGTCCCTCTTTGAATCAGTACAAGAGAGATGCTATAGACTATTTACCACTTCTGTGAGATTGCAGCTAGGTTATGTTTGATTGTATGTTACAGTCTGATCATCCATATGCCCTCAAGTTCACACTGTGCCAGTGCTCCAAGCCACTTGCTAAAGAGATTATAAAAGAGCCTATTTTATCATACCTTCACCTCTGAATGCATTACAAGTGACATCACTTAATTTTAGCCAATCTGAACAGCTAATTAGATGTAAACAGATTGAAAAATTGTACACACAGGACAAGTAATTTTTCAAAAGGCCACTAATCTAAACAAACGGGAGTCCATCAATTTACTTCAACATTTGTCTAAATGAATTACAGCATAGACTTGTCCTGCACTGGCCTTGTGATTCATATAACTGGCTCCCTCCTCTTTTGATGAAAGTCTCAGGTACTATACAAAAGAATAAGTTATTTGTTTACCAAGGCTGTATTATAACAAAGATGAAGATGTGTCTCTGTCTGAATCTAGTGGACAACTTGCAGGAGTCTAAGCAATTAGAGCCTATTCTCATACCTTCTCTCTCATCTTTGAAGCCCACCACATAAACTAACACATCAAAGCCAGGGAGGCTCTTTGTAATAATAGATAAAAATCAAATTATATTTAATCGTGATCAAAAAGGGTTTCAACTTCAGAAGTACTGGGGTGCAATCCTCCCGTCTGGTCTCACCTCCCTTCACCAGGGAAAATAGGAAGGATCCTGGACAGATCCTCCTCCTCAGGACTCCCTCCAAGCAGCAGCTGGGAGTAGACCAGTAATGATACTGGGAATCAGAGCAGCCCTGCAGGACAGAGAGAAGCCCAAAGGGAGCCCTCATGACTCCAGTGAGAGAGGGAGCTGCTGAAGTCATCCAGTGCCAGCCATCATAAAGTTGTCTTCGGATGAAATGCAGTGTTAGTGTGGCCTATTTTTAAATACAGAGCAATTAGCAGAACACTATGCATAAGGTTTTCCACTTGCCTCTAAAGCCTACATCTCTTCCATTACCTGAATATGTAAATGTACACAATGTGATGGGAGAGGGCAGAGAGAAAAACACTTGTGTGGATTTCAAAATAAGCAAACATATTCACATAATCGATCTCTTTCCAGACTGCTTAACACAGAAATCTTGCTGAACAAAATAGGTTAAATTCAGCTTGTTTCATATGTAAACTAGCTCACTGTACCTAGAATCAAGGGTCCACTGAGCATCTGTTGTGACCTCCCATGCAAGAGAAGCCCCAGACTTTCAAATTTGTCTGATTCAGAGCCATACGGACATCTAAGCGTCAAAACCTCAAGTGATGCAGAATCCCACATAACCGTAACCCATACATCCCTTTCCCTTGACAAAGACAATGGCATTGAAGCTTTCATGGCAAAGCTTGCTTGCCAGCCACTGCCCTTGGCTCTGCACAGCCTCCTCTCCTGCTTCTCTGGAGCTGCAGGCACCACCTCCACTACAGGCGGACATAATTTAACACCCTTACCCCTGCTTAAGAGTCTGCTTCTTAAACACTAGGATAATGGCAGCCCTTTAACCCACTGTGTTCACTGAAGACTCTTGCAACAAGCTCACTAACTACCAAGGCTCCAGCTTTCTTTGCAGCATCACTGTTTCCAGAAGGGTTTCCCCACCTCACTCCTCCGGTTTCCTGTCTTTGTTTTATGGTTGTGGATTTACACTTCACTACTCTCAAACCCATTGTCCCCAGAAAATCCAAATGGGTTGCACCAGTGAACTGTTCATTTCTTACTTCCCTGGTTGTACCTGCTGAGAACTTGATCAATGAGGAAAGTATATGCCCACCTAGGTCACTGGTAAAACAAACAAAAAAAATAAACAGCATGATGCTGATTCCTGTTCTGTCCATCTAATAATGATAAATCCACTTAGAATTACATTGTGAAAAGCAGTTCTTACTCCACTAATTGTGTGCCATGCTAATTATGCATGATTCTTATTCTTTAATCATAGTGTCATGTAGTGGCATGCCAAATACTTCACTGACATCCACGTACACTACATCAATATTGTTGTCTTTATGAAGCAAATTTGCAGCTCCACAAATAACATTTCAATTAGTTGACAAAATCTATTACATCAGCCCATATTGTTCAGCAGTACTTCTCATTTATTTCTTTATTAAGCTGGTCCAAGCCTGCATGTCCTGCTTTACCTCAATCAATGTCAGGTTGACAGGGTTATAAATACTTGATTTTTTTCCCCTTACCCTTTTCAATACCCATACATCCTTTCAGACTGTTAGAACCTTCTCGTATTCTCACTTGTTGAAAATCAACGTTAAAACCCCTTAAGTAGGTCTCTTTATACTCCTGCCTGCAAGATATTTGGAGCTGCTGACATAAAAAGGGCCCTGCTTCAGTAGCTGTGTTTCTAAGGGGTTTAAATAGATGCCATCATTATCTAACTCCCATGCAGCTAGAACAAATGACATCAAGAAGTCCAAGGCATTAAAAGCATCATGTGAAATATCATGGAAGAATTCTGACCTCTTCTTCCCTGATATTTTCAAAATGCAGTCTGGCGTCCTTGCTATTGTTGACCATTCTGGGCTTCTATTCAAGTATTCTCCTGAGCAACAAGGATTAAACACATTTTATGTTTTAAGTGAAAAACTAAGCATCTTCTATTTAAAAACCTGGGCTGAAAGACTTGTGATAACATCTTAAGAACTGGTAGCACTGTACCATAGAATTTTAACTTGTCTGGACTTGATTATGAATTGTTCTGGCTTCCTGGGTTTGCACCACACTCATTAAACTTGTCCTCTATTTGTATTTACATAGAGTAGATGGCAATCTCCAGTTTGCTAAGCATCTTGGAATCAGTCATGCCCTTCCTGAAGATAAATTCCCACTGATTTCAAAGACAGCAGTAGTTTTATTTCCTCATCTCTGAAAGGAAAGAAAGCCTCTTAGACAAAGGGAATTTAAACATCCAATGCAGAATATGTTAAATTTGCTAGATGCATCTGAGGTCTGAAATTTAAGAGTTAAAGAAAAGCAAGTACATGAACCTTGAGAGAGACTTGGCAGTTTTCATCCTGTTTGTTCTTTTTAAGATCTCATGACAGCATCTAACAAAATCCTGTGACACACCAAAAACAGTTCAAAGCAAGTGTATAGTGAATCAGCTTCTTCAATCACTAAACCACAGAATATATAACCAAGAGATGCACAAGGACCTGAAGAAGTTCTAGCCACTGCAAGACTGCCTCAGGCCCCACTAATGCAAGGCATCCACATTCAGAAGAAAACTTTACAGTCAATAGCATGTAAGCATGTGATAAAAATTAAGCATGCACTTGAACACATGCTCTTACCCTGTGAAGTGAGGTGTTCATAGTAGGCATGATAGAAAGCTTGATAAAGCCACTTGAAAGCTTGAGAAGCATTTGCAGAGAAGAATTCACTGCATAGGAAAGTGAAATGGTGGGCTAGATTTGTCTTTCACTGGCATCATTGCTAATCTCCAGTGACTCCACAGTTGTCACAGGGAAAATTAATCCAGGTTTAGAGAGATGTAGTAGACAAATTCAGTCCACTATGTCTCTCTTTTGCTGTGTTTACAATAACAGACCAATAAATGAGTATTTGTGATCAGATGTCCCGTTTTAATCTGTTTGCTACAGTATCACAGGATTTGCTTGCTGGTTTGATAACTACATTATTTGTGGATTCAGAGACTGCACATGATTAGAGAGCATATTTTGGAATTTTTTCTGGTTGCATTTTGACATGGGCATACAATATTTTTTTAAAGCAAAATCAGAGCATCCCCAGTACTTTTTTGATGTAGGTGAGCACATTCCATTCACAGTCTACTTATGTAGCTCTGAACTACTTAAATGAAGTGCTAAAAACCATTAAAGACTGGTTAATTTAGGAAAGAGGCCATGAATAGACGTCATTCCTACTTCTTGCCTACAAAAGTCTGGGGATCTGGGAAAACACAAGAAAATGTTTTCCATGGATGGCTGAAAATGGGCCACAGATCTTTCACTATGGGTCAAATCTTTCCCATGCTATTTCTCAGCATTGATAGTCTGCTTGAGGGGAGCTCTGCATTCACACCAGGAATACAGCAGTGACTTTGGCCCACTAATAACAAAGCAAGTACACATCACTTTTCATGGGATTCTGGCATTCTAACTTTAGAAGCAGAAGAAGGAACAAGCAAAATATAGACAGAACCCAAACAACTAAATCCAAAACTAGTATCTCCCAGACTGGTACTTAATATATAACTCTGGAGAGCTTCAAGTCCAAAGGAGTTGTGGGGATTTGCTGGAGCATCTCAGACAGGCAGGGTCAATTTGTTCAGTATCTAGCTCAAATGACAGCCTGAGAGAAATCCAAAAGCTGGTATTCCTGTCATTCCCATACCTTCCTAGGATTTCCAAAACTGCTAAAGCTTCCTACCCAGCACAAAATGCCTGTAGTGGGGGCCTAAGGATTCAGCACTTGCAAATGTCCAAGTGCTTCTCACCCAGCCAGCAAAACCACAGGAACGTCATCCTTTCCTAATTTTTAAAAGACCACGAAGAGACATCAACTGCTTTTTCCTGACTTAAATCTTATATTGGTCATACATGCACCGGCCCTGAACTAGAAGTCATGTAATCACATTAGGCCAGTGAAGAGCCTGAGCTAATAAACTCAGCCTTTCAAAGAGCTTATTGGTTTGGGCTCAGTGCCATGCTGAGGTTAACAAGGTAAAAAACCTGTTAACAAAGAAGACGTATATTTGACCATCCACAGTCAGGTCAATCATTTAAGGTTTACATATTCCCTCCAGAAGTATTTACCCAGTCAGTGCATGTTGCTTATAGTTGATTCTGTATCTTCTGATGCTGATTTAGATTATACCTCCCAAATGAAATTAGAATAGAAGAAGCTTTCCTATTGCCTTATTACAATTGATGAAAGCATGTGGGGTCAGGAGATATGCTAAATTCACATGATAGAAGCTTGTATATCACCTGTTACACCCAGGCAAAGAAAGAACAGGATCTCTAGCTCAAAATATGAATTTCCTTTATCTCAGAGGTTAAAACTGAATACTTCCAGTATTTTTCCATATATTAAGAATATGTTTGTATTTGTGTGTTTAGCAGCACTGCATTTTATACACTGCTTCATTCAAAACAATATGCACTCAAGGTTTTACAGTGTATTTTGGCTCAAGTGTTATTACTAGGACACTGTTTACAGCAATATTCATTGTGTTCTGCATAGCCTTGTCCATGAATCACAGAAAAGGAAATCGGTGGAAAAGAAGCAGAACTGCTGAATTCAAGTTAGTCAGACAAAACCAGCACAGAGACATGTACAAATGCAATTGGGTCAAAGTAGGCATTTGCTTGTGGATTAAAGAAAAAAGATAGATGTGTTGCATTACAGTTTGCCTTAAAAATAATTTAGGCTTCAAAGTGTTAATTTTTTTCTCCCTGTTTTCTCTGGGTTAGTGTTTGAAAAGGACTGCTGCTCCATACAGATTTACAGTAAGTATGTGTTTACTCACACATCTCGAAGCCAACAGGAAAGGCAGAGCAGAATTCTAAATCTGTCATTAAATCATGTTAGCACCTGCAAAGAACTGCAGGACTTCAATTTTTCTGGATAAACTGAAGGGATAAACTGAAAGAACAAACAAACAAACCATTCTCATCCTTAAAATACACAACAAAAGGAAAGAGAAATGGGGGAGAGTGGGAAGATGGCTAGCAATGTTGTTGATTTTCCACTGGCAAATTATGAAAAACTTTAAGAACAATATAATCTCTAATTCTTTCAGGATTACATATAGTTCTGTTGATAAGCAGTGTAGTTCAAAAGACATAGCTACAAAGTGGCATGTGTTATTCCCAATTCAGCTACTGAACTGTGATGCAACTTCCAGCCTTTGCCCCACTTGGATGTCCAGACTCTGCTTTACAGAATTTATTCTTTCCCTCACTGTGAAGAGGTGCCTCAGGGTGTACTCAGTATCAGGGTGTACCTCACTGGAGTCTTAATCTTATAATTAGCCATTCTAGATGGTACTGTAAAATAAATGGTGATGATGATGATATTGATGAATTATGACTTGTTTTTTTTAATTCTGATTTAGTCTAGATCATAAAGAATTAACATAAAAATCAAACTAGGATAAGATCTATGTACTCAGGAGGCCCATACAATTCCCACTGAAATCAGTAGGACTTGAAGGGAAATTGAAGGAGCATCCAAAACTAATTCAGTGTAGATGCTTATGCACTGCCTTGCTGGGAATCACAGAAACACCTAGTGCCAGTCACCCACAGTAAATCCATTGCATGATGAATGCAAGCCAATCGACAGAGCTAAGAATACAGATAACACAGGAAGAGGAAAGAAGTGTTCAGTGTAAAAAAGAAACCAAGGAGAGATGTTCTTAGCACATTAAGAGCTATAATGAAATACTGCATCTTGAGTTTGTCGCTGTTTGAAGGAAGCTAGGAAACGAGCAAGAATTCATTATGAAGCTGCTCAAGACTAAAACATGAATCATTGGGTTCTAAAAAAACCCAGTTGTCTAGAGAACGGCTTAGATGAAAATGAATGGAATCTCTTTAAATTGGTCTCTGTATAAACTCTTTCACATTCATTCTTTCTGCCATTGATTAGTATCTTTCTGGGATATGGGGTTTTAAATAATTCCACACCATACTCCCAGCTTCTGCAATCAAAACAGAAATGGCTCTTGATTCTGCATTTTTAGTCTTCATTTACAGGGAAAAATCTCTTCTGAAGTAAGAAACTTGAACACCTACTGTTCTTACCCATTTACTGGATATCCCCAAAAGTGCATGCTGGAGGCTCAGTAATCAAATAAGATTAAGATTCCCCCATTACTTTACAAATAAGGGGACTTCTGTACGCTACTGCTGCATAAAGCAGGATTAAATCACCTCTGGATAGCCCTCAAGATCATTAACGTGCTAAAAAGCTGGAACCCCTCTGATCCCAGCATCCATGACAGTAAAGCAGAAACCCCCAAATTCTAGATAATAAATTGAAAGACTTCTCTGCACGCCTAGGTAGGAACACATGGGAGGGGAACATGGCAAGCAAAACAGTGTCTGCTCTGTCCAGTTCCCGGAGAAAAGAAGGCTTGTGTGTCCCCCACCAGCAATTTCTGAAGCATCAACCAGTTATAATTTCACACGACAAGTGTTCCACTGAGGGAGAAGCTGAATTGCTATTGGTCATAGGGGAAATCACCTCAAAGCAGGAAATGTGCTGTGTTCCAAGAACCAGAAAAACACGATGGCCTCTGCTAGTTCACAATTAGAATTAATTCTCTATTGGATGTGTACCTTACCAGATCAAAGAAACCGAACCAAAGAAACCCAATCCAGACCAGAAATCCAATGAGGTGTAACTTCTGAAAAGCTGGTTTCCTCATCTCACAGCTTGTGGAATTATATACAAATCACTGAAGGAACACATGAGAATAATAGGGAGGGGGTCCATTAAGAATCTGTAAGTGTACCTTCAATTCAGACTGAAGGATCAGCCCGTGTAGGTGCCTTCAAGTAGAAGTCCATCCACCCTTTCTATTTTTGAAAAGTCTTTACAGACTAAGCCTCCTACTCAACCATGCCTGAAGTGGGTGCTCAGCCTGCCTGCACCCACAGTGGTGTCCAGATCTCCCAGCCTGGGTCGCCTTACCTGCAAAGAACCTTGCAAAGACAGATTGCAACAGTAGCACATACCTGAACCTTGACAGAAAGCCTGCAGCTCTGAAAAACGCAACATACATAGACTTAACATAGAACAAACAGCAATGCTCAAGTGTTGCGCTTGCCTGTATCCTACCAGCACTGGGAGAGCAACAATAAACAGGACAAATCAGCAAGAGAACAGCTGCTCCTAAGGGCTCCCAGTGTCTAAGATATGTCTGGTACTTAACCACATATATATCCAGCACACTTGACACCCACAGCACCCAGCACAGCCCCATTCTGTTGATTTAGGCACAAGGGAAGGCCAGCTATGAGGGTCCTTATAGCTGTAGTTTTGCAAAAAATGATGCTGCATTGGTTAGCAATTTGTTAACCAACACTGCTTGAAAAAGCATTAAGAAAGGAAGATTTTCACAGAAACAGAAAACACACAAGATTGCATAAGACCTCAGGCTTCTGATAGAAAAACATCCCACTCATGACTGTTAGAGTGGATTTTACAAGACTTACTGTGATGATATCCAAAATTTATTACAGCTTTTACAACAAGACCATGTCTAGTAAAGAGTGATGTAGTGACAACATTTACTTGGCTGGATTTAGCTTCTTAGGGCACATAAATATACTTTTGTACTTTAAGAACAGCCACAGCTGCCAACTAAATCTTGACTAATACAAGGCAGCTTTGTAGACCTTTAAACACATGCACCAACTTGGTTTTGTCTCCCTCTCAAATCTGCACCTTGCTACCTGTTGAGTCAGTCCCAAAGGTTCTGTCCTGCTCATCTTTTGTCAACCTTAGTTTTTAAAATGAAAATATTGGAAATTATGCTTTTAAATTCCTATGCTTTTTAAGTACAGAACTCATTACTTTTAGAAAGTGGCCATTTCCCCCACCCCCCCCAGTTATAAAACAAACTGAAAATCTTATCTGTTTTCCCTGGTACACACATGATGAATTTTGCAATACTTCATTTGAAAACTGATTTAATGACCATATGCATGAAAATTCAACCATTCAACCAAATAAATTGTAGATTTCTGTTGGGTACAAATAAGGAATTTCTTTGGTGTAACAGTTTGAAAAGACAATTTAAAAGACACATTAGGAAAATCTGGAGAAAACTTTTGAAAATGAATAGCAATATTTTAGGACGGGTCTTTTGGGAGGAGCCAGATTTGAAGCATGTTAAAGTGTCTTGATTTCCAGAAGTCAGCCTGAGTCCAGTATCAGAAAATTAGGTCCCTTACAAGTGCCTTATGCTCATGTTGGCCACTTCATAGGCAAAAATAATACCCTACCTACATGTTGCACTCTTTTATATTCTGGTTACCAAAAATACACAAGGACTAAGTGGTATTTTGCCAAATAACAGAAATGTATTTGAAAAAAGCCTCAATCCAGCCAGGACCAGATATAAAACTGGGTGAGAGCCCAGATCTGCTGTCTGCATCCTATGCAGAAAGCTGGCTCTGCTTCTGGTGGCTGCCCCAGTTGGAGGAGTCCAGCAGCATCCCAGTCTGATGCTGACCTCGTCCTTCCCCTTCCCTCAGGCTCCTAGAGGTTATTCAGGGGGCATGGACAGAAATGAGGGTTACTTTTAAGGACAACTTTCCACAGACATCCAACCTAGCCCAGGCCCTCCCAGCCTTCAGAGAAGACTAAGCCACAAGCCCCACCATGCCAGTACCTCCCAAAAGTCACATTCCCTGCATCAAGGCAGGGCAGTACCCAGATGCAATACTTACACTTCCAAGAAGTACTAATCACAAACCTTAGGACCAGTGTTAAATGAGCAAACTCTTAAGTGACTGCAACAAAAAATAACTAAAAAATAACCCCAAACCACCAACCTCCAAGTGAAAAGCACGTTTTCCTACATTTTACAGTATCCCCTGTATGCAGCAAAGGGTTTGGACCAAATCGGTACTCGTTTTCGCTGCTGCTGTTTTTTATAAAAACACATTGTTCTTTCCCTATGACATTTCTTCATATCTTTGAAAGAATGCTCTGCATTACCACAAAATAATTGGCTTGAATCCTCCAATGAGGAGAAGCCAAGGGTTTGGCTCATTATTTTGTTTTAAGAACAAAATAAATATCACTCTAAACATAAAACAAATGAGTGCAACTGTAACAGTAGATGGAGATAGAGCTCCTAGCAAAACCTGTGAGTAATTCCAAGTCCTATTAGAAGTAACACAGCTTTTTGAATTTCCCTAGAAAACAGCACATCATTATTAGGTTCCAGCTTGACTTAAATGCAAAATGTCACTTTTTTAAGAGAAAAAGCTAAACAAAAGACAATATGTAGTGTAACAACAAAACTGCAAAGCATATCCACTGACAATCTGAAATTGTGAAAGACAGCGTGTGTACACATAAGCACAGAGATATTAAAAGATGATTCTTACCTCCGTCCCCAGATCCTGAGCCGGCATCTGAGAAAAGAACAGAAAGAAATTTATATTCATGTGCTACAGTACGTCCTGCAACCACGCAAAGCAAGACCGTTAAGTGTATTACAGTGTACCTTATGTTTGATGTCCTCCCTGGGTAAATTATAGAGATCTAATCTGAATGCAGTTCACTCAAGCCATCTTTTTCATGTCTCAACTATTTTTCTTTAAAGTCTCTGTATGAGACTACAATAACAAGCTCTGGAATGCCGCTACATTCTCATAATCTCCTGCCTTGCTTTGTTGTACTGAGACTGATAAAGCTTGGTTCCACACAGTTGTGCAAAGTTGCTTCACTTGGCCACTACTAAACCTTTACCAAAGCATTTTTTAAACCCATTTGTTTGAACCCAGACCAACTGGAAAATCATGTAATTATCATTACAAAACAGTGACCTCAGATCATAACTAGTTGGAATAAACCAATGAAATTATTATTATTCCAAGTCTTTAGATAAATGAGTAAAATGCCATTTTTTCTTGAGGTTGTTGCTGAGTTTCAAAATTGAATGCTTTATATTTACTTTTCCCCTGCTCGATGTTTTGTTGACTGGACTCACAGGAGTCACAGATTTAGAAAGTGCAACATTGTGAAATTGCCAAGCTTGGAGCTTCATTATGGAACTTTCCAAGCAAGGCAAAACGCAGAAATGCACACATGCGCAGGATTACCAAAAATAATCCATAAGAGGAGTTACTTTTTCAGAGAAGGGAGAGAGCGAGGCTGTCATCCCATCCTCCCACTTAGTGAAGGAGTTATCTATTTATCAGCATCAAGACAACTAGAAACAGTTTGGAAAGGCTGCTTTGGGATCCAATTACCCTATGAACTCTTAGATCTAATTTACTGACAGCAAGGTCTCGTGGATTTGAATTGGCTTGTACACGCCAACATTGCTCAAAGTTAAACAAAGGGAAACCTTTATTTATATAAAACTGACATAAGAATGATTTAAAATGGTAGATTTACACAGACTGCACGGGACAGATGCATAAAGGGAGCTGAAAAAAAGAACAGAAAATGATGGTATTTTCCCAGCGACCATTTCACACAGAATCACAGAATCACCAGGTTGGAAGAGACCGACCGGATCATCAAGTCCAACCATTCCTACCAAGTATCGTCCTGATCTCATCTTCTGTCCTGGAGCTATTTCCAAAACTGAGGAATGAAAGGTGTCTGCATTACAATGCCCTCATACCTTTGGGAAGCATGGCTTTTCCATGTGTTCCAGGTCTCCCTGGCACAGAGAAGGAAACTAATGCCTGTTACCACCTTCCACCTACAACAAACTTCCATATTCTATGGCACTTTGGAGGAAAAGGATCTCTTGTCTTTTCTCCTGCCCCTACTCTTTGATGCCCACCTAGACTACTGCCCTGACATGATCAAGACTCAGGGGAGCCCCCCCTTTTTTTGTTCCTTTCTTTTTTCTGGGCAAACCCAAGGAACCAGGCTGCTGCCTTCTCCACTGAGCCTCCTCCCTGGGAGAAGAAAAAGAGGCCAAATGATCAAGACTCAGGGGAGCCCCCCCTTTTTTTGTTCCTTTCTTTTTTCTGAAATCTACCGTGAGCTTCAGAGAGAGTATATCCAACATGGCCTTTGCCAGAAGGCAAGCAAGTTTTAAGAAAAGAGGTAGCAATGCACTAAAATTATCCCTTTAATCAAGAAGTTCAAACCAAAGAAAAGACCAGTTGCTGTGCTGTGAGAATTTACTAAGTTGAACAAATCCTACGCTACAATAAACTCTGTCAGCCTGAGCTCCTTTTAATACCAATTTATAGACAGAAAAATTGCAGTATATTTTTTTTATCCTCTTGAAAATTGCGGGGTAAGAGCTTCAGAGAAGAACAGCATTTCCAGAGGAAAGTTTATTTTCTCTCATGTGTATGAAACACAAAATTACAGCACTACAAAAAGTTTGTCTAATGTATTTTTATTGACTCCTCCATCCTCATCCAAGAAAAAAAATTGACCTTAAGCTTAAAAAACACCCACAAGAACAAAGACTAACTACTCCTGCACTTTTCAAGTTAACTTCAGTGCCCACCTCTAAGATACCGAGCACAAAAGAAAAATATCAAGAACTCCTGGATATAAACGCCTCAGTTTTCCTGATTGATTTTGCTCATTCATCTTTTTAGCTGTTTGATAAAAGCAGAGATACAATTAGCTCACGTTGTTCTGAGTTAAACAAAGATGTCCCAAATGACAGTCAGTTTTCACATACGCTCTTTAATGAATTCTTCCAACAACTCTAGAAAAGAAACCTTGTTCCACAAACTTGTTTGGTAAGTGTGTTTTGGGCCAGATCCTCAGTTGGTATAAACTGGCAGGGTTCATTACAGCCAGTGGTCTGTTGCATCACACCAGCTGGGAATCTGGTGCTATAAACATAAGTAAAAACCTAAGAAACTGGATTGCAGGCAATAACACTCCAGTTCTATCTGTCTAGATTATGGAGAGGTTTGTGGTAATCCAGATGCCCATTTATCAGACATCTGCTCATTTAATCTGCATCTAGTTACTTGTCGTAACAGTTCAGAACTGTTCACAGCACAGAGGATGATCGGGAGCACAAGATATATATTGAAAGAAGAAATTGACTTCTGCGCTGTACTCTTCAAAACAGTGTCAAGGATAAACACTGCATCATAGACCCTGACCCTATAGCAGGTTACTTGAAAAGAGAAGGATGGCAGCAACTTCTGATGCCTAAGACTGCAAAGAATTAAGCTGCGATGAATTCAAATCAGTGATTCCAATGGCTATTGCTGACCACAGGTTATCTGATTCAGGGGCATGTCAAGGTCTGCAAGCAGCCTGGACTGCATTATACGTACCAGTTGCACATGATCCTTCGGACACCAGGAGGATTTCACTCTGCTGCTTGCAGGCAGCCTGCTTCAGGTAGCATTCGTTCTGGTAGGTGTCACCATTGGAGCCGCAGACGGGCACGTAGTCATTGTTACACTGATGGGGATGGACAGAGAGCAGCAGTGTTATCACACAAGCAGGGTAGCCTGGCACCCATCTCTGTGCCTCTCTCCCACCTCTCCCCACCCATTTCCAGCATTAAACTCCTGCAATAACAGAGGGAGCCACTAAACCTCCTCTTCACATTTACAGCTACCAGGGGAGTGGAAGGGGGGACTTCTAAAACCACAAAAGACTGAGGAGCATAAGCCAGACTTGAATGGGGTGAGGACATGATAACCTGAATGGCAAAGTGTTCATTAATTGCCCTTAGAGAGGTGTCTCCCTGCTGGTCATTCCTGGGGAAGGAATACAGGCAACACAAACTGCTCCTCACATCTGCAATAGCTAGAGGCTCTTGTGTTGCCCTTGGGTGGCTACAGACAAATTGTAATGAACAGGCTCGCTTTTCCCCTCCTCCTACACAAACACACCCTCACTGCTACAGAGACAGTTGTTTGCATACCCACAAGTGTCTGCCTGCCTCCGTATAACTCTCTACTTAAGTACTTAAGCTACAATTAGGACTGATTGGACAGAGGGAAATTATTGTGATTGAAACGCATCCCTCTCTTTCTGCAGAGACACTCCTGTTCCCAGTGAGCTGTAGCTGGGATGCTGTGCAAAGGTCCAAGCTCTCCCCACAGCGGTCAGCAGGCAGGACCAGCAGTGCTGCAGCCAGCGCCAAGGAGTGCTCAAACCACGCACCTGCTCAGCTCTGCAAACTACCTGCTTTGTTCCCTCTACCACTGAAAAAGCTTTGCCCTCTCTTGTTCATTTTAATAAAAATAATTCCATTTTACATTGAAAATTGGGCAACCAACCGGGTGCGGTTATCATAAGATAATAACACTCTGAGGCTTAGAAATAACTTGGATGTACCCTGTACATGGTAATTATACAAAGGATATGATTATCTGATGATTACCGTACTTCTGGTATGCCTCATTGTTTAATTATAACAAATGGAATGATCGCAATTATTATTTACAAATGCTCACCTCTGCTTAAATCCAAGTAAAAATTAAAAAGAAATCATGCTTCCTATTTAGCTGTACTATGCCACAAAGTGTCCGAGGTGTGTTTGACAAGCACAATGTGAAGTGTAGAACTGAAATTCCAGGGATATATACATCAAATATGCTTCAAAGTGAATGACTACAGAAGAGATTAACACAAACAATTGCATAGATTGCATTAATTGCAGGCCTCCACACATAACAGCTGCCAGGAAATTATTCATAGTTGGTCAGAGTGACATTTTGATTGGGCCAAAACAAATGACATTTTCCTTATTTATTGTGTTTTCTTAAATCTTTTGAAGTTGCTGCCCACCCCCAGCATTCTCTTCCTTTGGAACAGGAAAGTAAACCAGCAGCCACAACAGTAGAAATCCCTCTCCTTCACTTTCTAACGAAGGGTTCCTCCACACAAAGATTTTAAATGGTTGATTAAAAAGTGGGTTTTTTCCCCATTATGTTCCAAGTCTGAGAAACATTTCAAGCAGAAAACACCAATTTCATCCAAAAGCTTAACAGCAATAGCTGGAGCTGATCTGGAATACTTAACCAGGACAGTTAACACAATCATGCAATTTTTTAAAAGCGTGAAGGATCAAATCACGCTTGCCTTAGACATACTGCCTGCTTGTCACCCATAAGACCTTTTGCCAGAGCAATCTATGCAGAATTTGGCCCTCTGCTACATGCAGAATCTGCAGTGACAAACTGCTGGTTTTGCCCAGAGCAAAAGATGATCTTTTACACTGACTCAGCTGCAAACCTGAAAGGCCAGACAAGCATCAAGAGTGAAATCCTGATCCACAGAAACAAGTGACAGAGCTAGGTTGGAACTTCCTCCAAAGCTAGACAATTTTAAAATGCATTTAAAAGTTACAAGGGCTCCATGAAGGATTAACTCTAGTGGGAGAAGTTTCCCCAACTCTGCTGTGGCTCCTGCTACACTCAAGGTGGTTTTGGCCAGCAGGGCTGGAGGGTACTCCAAGAAAAGCATGGGTGATGCAGCCTTTTCTTTCTCTGTGCTGGTCTCGGATGCATTTCTTCAGCTGCTGCTCATTCTTCCCACCACTGGCTTTGAGTAACCAGTATTCATATGGAAAAGGCAGTAACCTAGGAGCTGCTGCTGAGCCATAGGGAAATAAAGGAGAACTTCCAGATGGATCCTTTGAGCTGCGATGGCTCTGAAAGCCACCAGGAAACCACAGTGGAAGTTACCCAGCAAAGAAAACAAGATCTGTGATGAGAAGGTTGTGATATTACTCATCAGGTTACTTGTGATCTGCTAGAGTTAGGTTTTTGTACTTGACTATGCTGAACCTAGTACTTGCAGCTCTTCACTATAACATACTTTGTGTTAATACTAGAGGATATTACACATTGACTGTTACAGTTTCATCAGTCTAGTGACACATTTTTTGCACTGGTTTAGGGCTCAATAAACCAAGTTATAGATGTGAGAATGATTCTCCATCGCTAAAGTAGGGTCTGAT
Source organism: Piaya cayana (assembly GCA_013389865.1). NCBI lineage: Eukaryota > Metazoa > Chordata > Aves > Cuculiformes > Coccyzidae > Piaya > Piaya cayana. Next base: position 234,998 of record WAAB01022980.1, read on the forward strand.
CAAGTATTCAGGTTACATCCATGTCAAAACACCCACTAAGCCCAGCAGCATCGTAACATACTGTCCAGTTCTTATGCACGCAGGTTTGTAAAACACAGCTATAGAGAAAGGAATTGGATGTATCCAGTTCAGCCAAGTATCAGTCAAAGGCTGCTTTCCTCAGTACTAGCAGCCTGGAGTGCTCACTATCACACTATCACAGCCAGAGAAAAACCAGCTTTGCAAGTGCTGGGGTCAGTGCTGTCCATTGAAAGCATAAGGTTTGTTTTAAAAAAACCCAATAACTTGTGTAACATATACTCCTGGTAACAGTGTTAAAAGTTTGATATTCTCCTCCTCCTCCTCTCATGGATTAACAACTCCCAAAATGCCACCTACATTTTGAACAAAGTAGCATGAAAATACATTCTGGAGATAAAATATAAAGCTAAAAGTTAGCTGGGTGACATTCCAGATCCACAAATACTGAAGCATATAAAGGATCTAATGTACATGAAAACTGAACTCTTTCCTCACATTCAAACCAGTGAATGTCCAGTCTTGGTGACTAAAGTGAAAAGACATCCAGGACTGACAGAAATACTCCAGTGTATTTTTAATACATTCATGAAATTTGAGAATCACAGAATCACAGAATCACCGGGTTGGAAGAGACCCATCGGATCATCGAGTCCAACCATTCCCATCAACCACTAAACCATGTCCCTCAGGACCTCGTCTACTCGTGNCTGCCAGACTAGGGTGCAGACCCCATGCCTTCCAACACAGCTCTACACCTTCTGGTGGACCTGTTGAGTTTGCCTTTTGCAGGTAGGATAGGGGTGGTGGCTTCCTCAGTGCTCGGCCCCAGAGTGGGAATCATCACTGGCCCACGACCTTCCCAGCCAACCGGCACCCAGGTTTGCGCCTGTCCTGAGAGGAGGGTGGGTCTGCATTTCCTGATCAGAGCAGGACAGGCTGTTCTCCAATGCAACATGTACCTGTTGTTGTGAGGAGTCAGTGAATGGACTATCATTTTGCAGTAGAATGTGACAAGAGAGATGGCCAGTATGAATCACCTTCTTAGCATGTCTGCCTGCTCTCCAGGGATGGAAGCCTAACTCGGGTGTTCCAGAGCAGTCTGATCATGTTCACCCTTTCAAATAACAATAAATTCATTTTATTAATTCTGTTTGGGCAGACACAATGCATCTGTGATTCTAGTTTGAAAAAAAACCCAGACCATGATTGCAGCAGCCCTGCTCCTCCCAGGACTTTTCAACAGTATGGAAGGAAAATTAGCTTTCTGTCTTTGCCTATTCTCTCAAGCTGCAGTTAAAGCCCCTGGCAAATTCTGGAGAAAACATTAAAAGTAATTATAGTGATGAGGAGTCTGGTATTGATTTGCTCACTATCACCCCATGGAGCTGTCACTGAAATGGGGGACCTGAATTCTGATGGAGAACCGTATTACTTGTGACGTAAATTACCTGGCCAGCTCTGCCTTACTTGGATTGCCTCAGATGCCACACTAGAAATTAATTTTCTACTCTGGTGGCATGTCTTTTTGGCTTGTCACATTGTCCACTGATGTTAGAAGAGAAGCTAACATCCCCCCAGTTCTGACTGTATCAAAGCAGAGGCGTTTGACTACAGAAGCCCCTGGCACCACACCACCCTTCATAGCGCCGGCACAGGATCAGCCACAGGTAATTTGCCCTCCAAGGTCACAGTCAGCCCTGCAGCTCTACAGAGGGCTCATATCAAGACAAAGTGCTGAGTTTTTACAGAGTCTGAACCAAAGGCCACTGAAACCAAAGATTACTGCTGATCTCAACCCATTTACTAGCAATGGCCCAACCCATTCTTTTGATCTCATTTAAATATTCATATACCAGTTACATGACTTCCTTAAATCAGTTTCAACTGCTCCCTACAAAACTGCTCAGTCAGCACACAGACAACGTTCACCTCTCAAAGAGGAGTGACTTGACCCCAAGAGGCTTACTTAGCTTCATTTACCCTGAGTCACCAGGGACCAGCAACCTGCCTTGGGAAAAAAGTGCTTCAAATGCCTCCTTCCCTGAGAGTAGTAACATCAGGGTTTGCACCTTGCAGTCTACAAGTCCACTGCTTTATGCCAAATGGCAACACCAAAGACAAGACCCAAGCGCTCTCTGTGGCTACTGTCAGTTTCCAGTTCTCACAGCACCACATCTGCCCTAACTTACCTCCAGGCAATGGGACAAGTCACAGGCAAATGTTTATCCGCATTACAGATTTTTTCTTAGAAAGAGAAAACAGATCAACCCTTAAACTACTGCACATGTCGGGCCAAGGCAACAGCATTCTCACACTGAATTTTTGACTGCATGCAAACTAAAAATGGAATTAAAAAAAACATGGTCAATATGAATTCTTTTCCAACATGTGAAACACAAGCACTTCAGCAAACAACTGCCTTGTTCTTATTGCAAAACATTCCTTCTTTGTTTTAAATGAAGGTATTTATCACTTGCTTTTTCTTTTTCAAAGACACATTTGGCTCTAGAAATATAAACGATACGTGTCATGCTTCAAAGGGAATCATCAAAGCTCAATAATAAATTAATTATTACAGATGTGCACAATCTTGAACTGTGCACTATTTGGCCTGCTGTACTGTAAACACTCAAGTCAGTGTTACAAGTTCCACAACTTCACAGATCCACATTAAAATGCAAGAAACCCACTGGGGCATAAACATACATACAACACGTGCTGGTACATGCTTAAAACTCCTTTAATTTGTTCAGTTCTTATTCAGGTCATCATGTAAAGCACAGTTGTTTGGTGAGGTGGCTAAAATGTATTAAACACAAACCTTCATAATGAAATTGTCTGACTTTGAGAATGCCTGAGGTTTAGATGTAGCTGCAAGAGGCAGAGAGAAGGGAAAAAAACCCTACTACTTAGGAATAGCCTCCCTGCTCCCTAAAACTATACAAAACCTAAAGGAAGTTCATGGTTTTGGAACAGAGGGATTGCTCTTTAATCTGATCAGCTGGGCAGATAAACAGGCAGAAGCATTGTCACTATGCAGCCCTTCCTGAAAATATTGCATAAGCACATTACAGATCCATTTCTTTAACTAGATCAGAACTCCGAACACAATAAGCCATGATCTATATCAGAAATAAATTTAGAAAGGACTCTAAATCCTTGTTAAAACAGCAGACACAAAATCAGAAATGCACAACCTGAAACAGCAGACCCAAAGGGATATTTAAAGCCACAGCATCTGCATTTTCCCAGAGAAACTTATTTCTTCTTGACACCAGTTGGTTCTCCTGCCAGCTTTTATACATGCTGCTGGGTTTTCCCTGTAACTTCTCCGCATGTAGAGAAATAAATTGCCCAGTGATAAGTTATAACGGGTGATCATTGATTTGTATTCTCATCAGTGAATAAGATAACGAAATAACAATCATCTTACCTTGAACTGACAGACACAAGTCACACTGTCTCCAATCCTTAAACACTCTCCATCAAATTTACAGGTATTGGTGTCGCAGAGAAAGAGATCATTTTCTCTGTCATCATAACCTCAAATGTAAAGAGGGAAAAAAATGTCAGCTTTGGTCTAGCAAGAGGAACAATATGGTATGATTGTGTTTTAATGCACACAGCACAATAACCTTGAGGATGAACAATAGAGTCCAGATTTTCTTTTGTCCTTCCCTGTCCTCAGTTTTCCACTTTTTCTTGTTTCTCCCTGTCTTTCTCCTAGTCCTCACTCTCCACCTTTTTTTTCTTTCTCCTATTTCACAGACTTTGTTTCCTCCTTAGAAGTCATTCAGTAATTACCCTATTTCATAGCTCTAGGCTGGAAATGCCATCAACTTATCCCCATTCGACTGCAAATGTGTTGGACAAAACTCCAAATTGGAATTTCTCCAGCCCATGAAGCAACAAAGATCCCAATAATAAAGACAAACAGGCTGTGTATTTTCTGTGATGGTCTGCCTGATCCCAATGAAGATTGATCACCTCTAAGTTAACAGAAGCGCCAGGTTCCCCACAAGCCGCTGAGCGAACCTAGCTCTTTGCCTTCATTTTCTCCAGCAAAAAACCAACAGATCTGACTGAAGATTCAGTTCACGAATGCAAGCGTGAATTTCTGATTTCGCTAGCTTCCCACTCCAACAGCGTGCAGCAAGGTATCAAACAAAACAGCTATATCAGACTCCAAACCCATTAAGAATTAAATCCATCGATTTTAAAAAACATCTGAGCGCTTTTAACCATATCGTTACACGCTCGAAACTAAGAGGAGCTCGCAGTAGAAATTCCCCCCCTCAATCTAACATATCGTGTGCGATACGAATAACCCCAAAATCCAAACGCCCCACGAAACGCTGTTAGAAGGCTGAGTCCGATTTCAGAATTAACTTCGCACGTCGGAGCAGGGCTGGCTGCTAACATACAAAGGCAACTCTTTCTAAAGGTCAGCCCGACTTTAACAACAGGCACCGGCTTCCCGGTGTCGCGACGCCCATCCCCAACCTGCCCCTGCGCTCGGGAAGAGCCGCCCGCGGGATGCGCTCCGGCTCTGCGCTCACCTCTCCCGCACCCAGACGCCGAGCTGCCCCGGTTAACCGCGGAGTTGCGCTCGGGGAGCCGCGCCCAGCGGAGCGGGGGGCAGCGGGACGCCCGGGGGCTGCGGCCGCGCCGGGAACGAGCCCCCCTCCCCGTACTTTTCCGGCTTCTCCTGGCGCTCGGCGGGACGCGGCGCCTGCCGCCCAAGTCGCCTCCCCCGGGCTCGCCCCGCGCGACTAGGAGCGCCCGGCGCGGGATGCTCCGACGCTTACCGGAGCAGTTCCAGCCGGTGGGCGTCTGGCAGTCGCTCAAGGAGGTAGGGAAGGCCGCCAGCTTGTCGGGGCGGGCGAGGACCAGCAGCAGGGCGGGCAGCAGCAGCCAGCAGCAGCAGTCGCAGAGCGTCCAGCCGCCGCCGCCGCACTGCCGAGGCGGGGAGGGCTCCCAGGGCACCATGACTTCCTAACTCAACTCCGCGGCGGCTGCGTGCCCCCCGGGCGGCGCGGCGGAGGGCAGGGACGGGCGGCGGGGCCGCCGGGCATCCCGGGGCGCCGGCCGGCGGC
>WAAB01022980.1:240165-277716 GCA_013389865.1 Piaya cayana
GGGCTGGCGGGCGGGGCCGGCGGGGATGCTGAGCCCCGCGGCGGCACCGGGGCAGCGCCCGCCCGGGCTGCGCGGGAGGAGCGGGGACGCGGAGGCCCCGTGCCGGGCGCTCCCGGGCGGAGGGGAGCGAAGCTAACCCCGCGCCGCAAGCAGCCCCGACGGCACCGCGGACACCCACGACGCCGCTCCCTTCCCTGCACGCGTCGCCGCTCGGGCGGTGCGGGACCGCGGCTGGAGGTCTCGCCCGGGTGCGGGGCCGTGCCCGTTCGCGACCCAACCCCGTTCGCGGCTCCGCGCCCGCCGAGAGCGCTGCTGAAGTTGCTGGCCGCGCGCCCCGGTGCTTTGGCGTTTAATCACGCGCGGATGCGACATTAGGAAACTCAAAATACCGTCGCGGCCGCAGGGTCCGGAGCGGGCACGGGGCCGCCGAGGTGAGGACGGGAAGAAAGGAGCGAACGGGGAAAGCGGGAGGAGACGAGTGGGAGATCCTGCTCGCACTCGGCAGGCAGCGGGCGAGGGCTCTGCGGGCTGCGGCAGCGTCCCCGCCACAGAGCCGGAGGGAAAATGCACAATCACCGCAGCGCGGAGGCTGCTCTGCCCCCAACGCGCGCTCCGACACCGCGGAGCGAGGAAGCCCGGGGCGTTCTCCCTCCTCCTGCCGGCGCTTTGCTGCGGGAGCCGCCTCTCCATGCGGATCCTCCTCGGGTTTAGTTTTAGGAGCGGACGGGCGGTAGGGACTCCCCAGCCCTCCCAGCCGCTGCCAGGGGAATGGGACCCCTGGCCCGGCTGGGAACGCGGGGCCGTGCCGGCGGGATACGGCGGGGATGCGTGAGGCTGGAGAATAGAAGGAACTCGCATCAGTGTGTCCTGACGGCAGCAGAGGAGGGCTTTCTAGACACGGGCGCTCAGTCCCCGCAGACCCTGTGGAGGCCCTGCTGGAAGTTTGCTTTCCCCCAAAGTGTGACCTCCTTTTCGACCTCTAATATTTAGGACGTGCTCTTTCAAAGTACTGGCCAACGTATTTGATGCAACCACACTTTGAGAGGTCTATACAAATCCGTACAACAGTACTAGTGCTTGCTGTCCCCTTCACAGGGGGGCTCTGTACACCCGAGCCAAGGAATGCTTTAAGCTCGTTTGATTCCTATCTGATTTCTCCATAAGCTATCAGACAGGCTTTCTTTTATCTCCCTTTCTGTCCTATACATTTATGTGTGTTCCCTGCCTTGCCCACCTGCTGCTCTCTGTGTTGACCTCATCTACCTACCTGTGGTCCAAAAGACTTTGGTACAATTAAGAGGGTGTCAATTTGCACATTCCAGTATGTATTAAGGCTCTGATGAAGATCCCTGTGCCTGTTTGCTGTTGACTAATTAAGCCCTAAGCAGCACCTAGCAGAAAGGAAATACTAATTTTTACTGCCTGCTAGTGGTGGCGCTGAATCTTATCCTTCATCTTCCATGAGCTTACAGTGCATCTGCTAGCTGAGTACCTGGTGCCAAATCAATTTTATTTTTCCTTTTAGCTCTTTATTTCACTTTTTTGGTGCCTTTCCATTATTCCAGTTACTATCATATTCTATTTCCCTTCTCACCTCTTCCTTTTTGTTTCTAACTTTGTTTCTTCTTTCTTGTATTCATTATTTGTTACTTACTGAAACTCAGGTTTCTGCTTGACTGAACAGTGAATTGCTTGAAAATAAAAAATAACCTGCCTGGCCAGAAACGACAGTCACACAGCCTCACCAGGGGAATATCCTGTACTCTCTTGCTTTCTTGCTCTTCTCTTGTTTCTTCTTCCCACTTCCCTGTGTGCATATACAGTTTCTGTTCTTATTTTCTTTTCCTTCTTTTCTACTACTTCCTCCTTTCTTCCACCCCAAGTCCCCTTCATTTTCACATAGTTACTGATCAGAAAGGCATCACTGGCCTCCTTATTTAGAGACCAATTTAACCAGAATTTAGGGAATGAAACTGTTAGACCAGTCTTGCCTAGTCTCACAGCCAGACCCTCTATGATCTGTCTCTCCTGCCACTATAACTCATACCCACAATGATACCACAAGTCTATCTGTCATTCACAGAGTATCATTAAATACAGCAGCAGAAGCCTGGCTATAGCCCATATTCTCCCCAGAGTGCTGTATAACACAGTGTGGCCGAGTGTCAGGCACACGGCTCTGACTTACATTTACCCTGCTTCATTTTCAGCCATTCCGAAAACTGGCATAGCCTGGGGAGGCAAAGGAGCCCCTCTCTTTCTGTAGTTGTTTTCTGACTTTGGAATATGGAAGCTCCACCAGAGGTCCTGTAAATGATATAACATGATGCTTGAACTATGAACCTGAAACCCTTTGAAGGGCAATCTGCTTAAGGCATAGTGTTTTGGGTTTAAATGTGACTAGCACTGGTATTTTCTTAAAAAAAAATCCTTGTCAATTCCAAACTTTACTTATAAAAACATTTTAATGAAAGAAATGCATCTTCCAGTCTTCCAAAATGGAGAGCTAGACCCACAAGCCCCATTTCTCCATTGCCCTCTCGCACCACTTCTTTTGAATTATAAAGACTGAGATACAGTCATTTTTTTCATGTAGTTCCTAGCTCCAAAGGATCCGTTCTTCTGCCCTATTAATCCAATGCTGCACTCTCAGTCTCTTAGTAGCACATTATTCTCAGCTATACTTCAACACTTAGGCCAGTTGACACCTGCATTCTTTTACTCCCTGATGTTCCTATCCCATCTCATTGCTACACAAAAACTACTACTTGTAAGCCAAACTGGGGCTTTATACTACCATGGTTTCACTGCCATGCGAGCAGCATTATGCTAGTGTGATATACAGATTGCAGCAAGCATCTTCTCAGTGAAACACTGAGGTCACAACACATTTGCCTTGGCTCCCTACTCTCCATGTCCAAACAAATTAGCGAAGACCGACAGCCATTGGTATGGTTCCTTGTGCTTATGCGTTTGGCTGCAGTGCCAGATAAATGGCAAAAGTGATCTGAATCCTTGGAAGGGCCCCTGTAGTACCTGAAGAGGGGAGGCTACATCTCAAGTATTAAAGCTGTGAGCTTTTCTGATACCTGCACAACTTTTAGATGCTTATACTACAAGAAATGAGCAGATAAGAGGTCTCAAGGGCAGCTGTTGTTGATACTGTTTTATACAATACAGGCGGTCATGCTGCATGTACCAGTGCTTGGAGGAGATAAGCTCCCAGATGAAAAGCAGCTGGTTTAGATCCTTCAAGTGCTCTGGTGATCTCAAGGCAAGGGCACTGGCTGTGCACTGCACTCCTTTAGCTAGGGCTGAGTGGCAGTAGCCAGCAGCTGAGAACAGGGACCAGACTGCACCTGATGCCAGTCCCACATAGCCACCTCTGTGAGTAATGCCTTCTGTCGCTGTGCTTGGCTAGGAGATGGTGCACTAGCGATGAATTATGCAACCTTGGTTATTCACACTTGTATTATATCTTGGCTGTGCTGCTCTTGGAAGCCTGCAGTTTCACAAAAGTTTCCCAGAAATTGGGAGAAGCCAACTGGTACCGACAAGTGTAACAAAACTTCCTCAGCAATACAAGCCAAGGGTACACAACATCCCTTCTCTTTCTGCTCAGCCTGCCCAAGGAATATAAAGCTGAGTTTGTGGATCCTTATCTTCAAAACACTTTGTGGCCTACCTCTGATGTCTCTAACAGCTCTAGGAAGGTAACCTTGGTCAAGGACACCTATGAAAAAAAACTTCTTACAGCACAGCTAATATCCATCAACAATGTTTTCCTTGAGTCAGCACCCAAAGTACAGTATAAGGTTCCTCAGCTGCTAAGAACAAATCCCACCAAATGCAGCAGAGATTTCAGTTAGCCTCTTCACTGCTTACACCATATTGCCATGTGTTTATGAAACACATGTACAGAATTAAAAAGAAAAATCCACTCTGCACAGTTCTTGAAAGAATGAGCCATACCATGTGCGTCAGCCACTGCAAGATAACACCACCAGTGTTAGTTCCTAGGTAAAAAAAAAAAAAAGAAAAAAATCTATTTAATTTGCAGATTTGACCAAATAAGGTCCTAGCCAGTACTAAGAAGAATGGCGTGTAGGGGTCACCTATTTTCAGTGGCAATTCCTTTAGACAAAAAAGTGGGTTTGATTCCAAAGACTCCACCAGGCTTTAGGGCCTAGTTACTAGTTAGAGGACCCAGCCCTGAAGCTAAGTATGCTACTTGTTTCTGCAGAAGACCAGTATGGACTTGCTTTGTATGCAGCAGATTTCCCCCGGCCATGGAAGAGCAATGTTTATTTAAGCACTGTGTACTTTCAGGCCCTTCTTAACCAAAAGTTGGCAGACTTAGCTTACAAACATATTCCTGTCAGAGTTTTGTGAATCTCCAGCAGATTTTATAATCATCTGTTTTTCATGTGTGCAGGAAAAGTACACATGGCTTCACTCAAACACACAGGCAGTAGAGTGCTCTTTGACTACATGTGATTTTGCAGGTTTCATATAGTTTTCAGCTGAATTGCATATCTCAGTGCAAAATATACCACTGTCGGATACCACATGGATTTTCAATGCTCTGAGGGATCTTTTGGGTCTATAAACAACATGTAGATTACATTCATCTACATGATGTCAGACTTTTTTTCCCTTACTTGTGAAAGAAATATGGCTCTCATTCTTCACTTGAACTACTGTATAATCCAAGTACAATTCATAGCCAGTTATGAGAAAAGTGTGCCATATTTTTCATTGTAATTAACTGCTTCAGAACAAGAATTCTCATGTGTAAAGATAAAGGTCCCAGATTTTCCTGAAAGACAACTTGTCTTTCAGCAATTTGTCTCACACTTTGAGTTTTGGCTGAAGCACCCCACTACTTTGGTCACCTGTTATGCCAAAAAAGCTGCCTTGTGTTATGCTTTACGTTCAACTGAATGTGCCAGCACATACCAAGAAACAGAACAAAGCATTGCAATATATACTGGAACACTATTTTTTGCTGCTCCACATGTGAAATTTGTGTCAGAAAAAAATTGCATGAAGGGGATGGAAAATGCAAATAAATAATGTGATCCTTTTACCTTCAATTTTAAATAGATGGACTGAAATACATGAATCCTAAAGATTTATCTATCAATTTATAGTCCATGCTGCAGTTTTAACATTTCATGCAGCTTGTAGGAGGGAGTGTATTATTTATACAAAATCATGGTTATTCATCAGTATTTATTCCTGAAGAGCAACAAAACATCTACAGGGGAGAAGAAGAAATTCATAAGTCTGGTTTACTACCAGGGTTAGCCAGTTTAACCATCTTATTTCATGACTAATTTACAAGCACCTTTGTAGCACTGGACAGTTTTGCTACCAGCAGCAGAAATCACTTCCATCTCCCAGGACAGACAAGCACTACAATGGATTAAGTAGCTTGACAGCTCTTCAGAGAGTCTGATGCAGAAAGAGGTAGTGATGGTGGGGACTTTTGCCATCGTGGATACAAACTTGTACTTTAGCTTTGCAGCTGCCTTCCCAGTGCAGTATTGAATGGAGATGCAGGACTAGGTCCTACACAGAGAAAATCCATAGCAGCTATTCACTGATATAATTTCTGCGTGACACCAATTTCTTGACCGTGCAAACTATTTCTTCTGCCTGATGCAATGCAACATCCATCTCTTATTTCCCATTATTCTCCTTCTCTACCTTTGGACTCTTTTGCCCAGAGCTGTGTCTAAGACAGAGAGCATGAAAGTATTATAAAGTGAAAAAGTAGTCTAAGCATACCATTGGCCTTTCTAGCTACTTTACCTCATTGGAATTGCAGTGGTTGCTTTTTTTTTCCTAGCAAACAATGAAACTGTTACAAAGAAAAAGGAAAGCATTTTCAAATGTCATTTGTCAGTCAACTTTAAGGTTCACCTCCAGAAGTTGCTATAGAAGTTACATTCATCTAACCACAGCTGACTGGATGGTATCCTTCTACACAGATATGATTCCTGCAAACCACCCAAGGAGAATTAATAGTTTAACTGAATAAATCCCAGTCTGACTTATTCATTCCTGTTGCCATGTGGCAATACTGTCAACAGAAACACCAGAACTGTGCCTATCTGTAGAGTTGAGAGGGCCCAACAGCAGATGTAGTACTGCTCAATGCACTTCTGTATGAGCCATTTCTTCTTGCTTTCAGTACACTCTTGAGGACAGGTAGTTAGCACCACTCTGCTGTTTGACTGATGCAGTGAAGGAGGAGTCACATTTTCTAGGAGAGAGGAAGCATTGCTGAAGGACCATTGCTGAAGACACTACACACTGCACTGAAATATCTCATGTGGGTCCTCTGATAAGGAGGGGATCAGAGCAAGGTTGCAGTGGTGTTTTCCTTATACTGTCACAGGCAGCAGGATGCTAGGACTGCTCAGGAATAAAAGCTAATGTCTCTGTGGCTAATACCTCCTGATAGGTTTTCTTTCCATGAATTTCCCATGAACTACACAAACATATGGCAGCCAGGAGGACCTATAGTCATGAGCTTCACGTACTGTGTAGGAAGATAACTTTCTTTAACCTGGTACCTGCTAACACCATTTGATACTCCTACTTCATACATTATGAAACAGTAAACAATAATTTTATATTCAGAACCTTGTGCCAGCCTGTATCTGTAAGGCCTGCTCCATGTCTCTTGATATATTGCTAAATCATTCTAACAGATAACAGCCTGTCCATGCTTTCCTTTCATGTATGGATGGAGATCTGCCATCAGCATGCCTACTTACGAGGAGCATCAATGGCTAGTGTCTGTCCATTGTGTGCACTGCCAGTATGAATGTCCCTGCTGCAGTAACCAAGCACAGGCTGTGGATACCAGAGCATGCACCCAAAACCACTGTTACTGATTGTACGTGAAGCTTTTGGGAATGAAGGACACTTGTACGCTCCAGGTGGACCTACAGTACAGCTACTCTGTCATGGTATCATGCTGAAGTGCCACTATGCCAGAGTGATGGTACAGCCCCATGCATTAGGCAGTGACAGGCTGATGGGCAGTCTTCATCTGGCCTATCTCAGGTCAGGGAATTCAGGGACACAGGAACATTTCTGGTAAATCTTGGGAACAGGGCATCAAAGGAAATTAAGCATAACAGAGAAAGTGCTAAGATTCTGAAGGATTTGCATAAAGATTCTCACCAGGATCAGAAGTCAATATCCTCTGATTATTTTTATGCACACACACACATTTTCATAAAAATTTGTTAGTTAGGTATTGTAAGACCAGGTTTGATACCTGAGAAGGGAGAGGCCCAGAAAAACTATAGTCCTGAAAAATAGATCATTTGGTATTTTCTGTCTAAGAATCTGAAAGGGATGTTTTGTCAGTACCAACATTGTACACAACAGTCTACAAACAGCTAGCACAGAGATGATGTTCAAAGGAAAACTAATGTTTCCCATTTAATATTTAGCACCAATACTTACCCAGGTATAGTGTTTCATCAAGCTACACTGATCTGTCTGATTTGCGTATGTTTAACTTTCCTATAAATGAAACAGGACAGCAATACAGAGAAGCATTGTTGAGACTTGAAAATATTTCACTCCCTATCATGTAATTAATTTTTTATTCAAAATGTCATTACTTGAGTCTGATAGAAACACTTATTGATCCGTCAGGTAAAAGTAACTATTCTTTAGAAGTTATCTGAAGGTATACCAACTCAAAAGAGAAAAGAATGCAAATGAAGATGCTTCATTAGCTAAAACATTGATGTCTGATGTCAAATGATACATATAAATGGTAACTTTAAAAAAAGACATGTAAAATACATAAAGTAAAGCTCTATAATAATAAAGAGACCCTTGCTGCCTTAAAGTGAAAGTTTAATAGCTTCCATTTAAAGAATGAGGGATTAGAGGCAAAGAGCAACCCTAAAGTCCAAAGTCCACTCCTATCTACCCTGAAAATGGTGGCACAGAATAATTTTTCATAGGTCTGTGACATGTATAAACATATCCTGAGTGCTTGCTGCCTCACACATGAAAATAATACTGGCTCTTGCCTCTACTGATACTTCACCAAAGTGAAGGTGAACAAGATGTCTTTGTACTTTATGATATCCGTGAAGTTAATCATCACAATCTGAAGTCTCTCAACTGTTTCTTTCCTCTGCTGATGATCTGTGTCTTTGCTGACCTTGCTACACTCCCACACCCTGTCCTACAGGGTTTCAAGGCACAACATGCACCCTGCTATCCAATGGTCCCATGTTTCTGGGAGAAGCAGGACCTTTGGGAGCAAGAAGTCACCTTAGTCAAATGTCTACTTTCTTCCTGCCACAGCCCTAGCGGAGGGTCTCAGTCCTAGTTGGGTGGACTGGGAGGAAGAATGCCATGACTTGCAAGGCTTTTGCTTCCTTTGGAAATGGCACACTCTCCGCCCAGAGTACAGCCGCATCACTTGTTTTACCTTTGCTTTGTAAAACATGCTGTGACTTCAGAACAAGGGAGCTACTATTCCTATTAATTACTGTGTAGGAGAAATACATAGCAGTTATGAAAAGTTCTCTGCAATCCCATGTCCTGCTTTAACCACTGCCTTGCCGTATGGCTGCAGACAAGGCATGGAAGAGTCCGGTGGTATAAGGTCTCAGAGAGATGATTTATGAGCTTAGACTGCTTTAAATAGTTCTTTTTTAATGTCATAGCAGTTAGATGCAAAATCTACATGTCAGCTCTGTAACTGAGAAGCATGCATGGATATATAGTATGTGGATAATAGTTAAGGTGCCAGTAGATGGCTCTCAAGATATGAGGCCTATGACTTTCATAGGACTGAGACAACTTCTTGGTTATTGAGCAATAGCTGCATTTGCTGCATACCGGGAAGAAAATAACCACTCAAACTGCATTTTGAGAAGACGAGAAAACAAATATTGCATGGAACTGAGGCATCTTCTCTCCAGACCTGCACAAAAATATCTAGGTTCTTAGCTTAGTTATTTTTGATAAATCAAAGCAAAAGTGAAGCCCCATTTCAAATAAAGCATGCTTGAAATTCCCCTTTAATTCTTTAAGTGAGATTTAAGGCTGTTTAAGCAGACTGGAAAAAGCTGGGAGAGTACTTGTGCAGTACCCCTGTTACTGTGCAAGAAGAGGTATTGCCAGTCCCGGCAGGGTTATGTAGTTAGTATTAGATTTTCTCAACTAAACAGTTGAGATATGTCTATTTAGACTTGATTTTCTCAAGCATATAAGCTAACACCCCTAAGGGGAGGGGAACCAGGAGGGAAGCTCACAGTTAGCAATTCTACAGAGGGTTGGAATGAATTTTTAGTACTGTATGAGTGAAGTGGATACTATTTAATTGCCTTTTTTGCTTTCTTTTAAAAGGGAATGAGAAGAGACAAGGGGAAGAGAAAAGAGATGAAATGATCTTATTCTCAGTCTGGGCAGTGATTTATATTACAAACCTAAATTATATGAATAGAGCAAAGACAGACAACAAAGCAAAACATTTTTTTTCCCTAGCTATTTAATCACTCCTAAAGCAAAGGAGAGGATTTGTACAACATAACTTTATTCAGGCAGCTGGCCATGTAACATATGAACTGGAATTCTGCTGGAAAATTTATTAAAATTTTAATTGTATTTGTTTCTATCAGTGCTTTAAATACATTTTTTCCACATAGTATATCCTGAGTCCTACGCCAGTCAACTGTGATGTATTTTCCTGGTCAACGACCCCAGTTTATATTTTTTATATTCCTTCTGTTTCTTGGTTTCGTGACTGGGACAATTGGAATGATTGTTGACTAAATGATTAGCTGAAGGAACACTTTCTCTGTATGTATCCCTACTCATTTGAGTAGTGAGAAAATGTAACTTACTTTCATAATCTCTTTCCCTATAGGTACCTGGCACTTTCTGGAAGCAAAGTAGGGATGAAATGTAATTGCTAAAAGTTCACACACTCACTTTTAGGCTAATGATACCTTTTTCTCTCAATCTTGCTTGATAAAGGCAGCTGTGGAAGTGAAAGTGTAGAGCTTCTGCTTCCAACTATAATAAGAAGGAGAAATAGAGGCTTGTATTTTTTTTCCCACGTCAAGGAATCATGGGAATACACAGAATACTACAGCACTACATAATATAGCAGAATAATGTAATCGGATAATTTAGTAGCATTGTCATGCACAGAGTGCTAAAACCACATATATCACCACAAGCCAAATAAGGGTGAAGGCACAGAACATGTACTAACACCATCTATGTTCAGAGTCCCCTGAGTGACCTGCCTTCATTCTGTGTCATCCTGAGGGACAACACTTCCTAATTCCAGGTCCTCCTCCTAAATCTATGTCAAACTTTACCAGAGTCATGGAACTGAGTTGAGCTAAGATTAAATTGCTTTACTTTGGTTTCTGCACTTTTGCTTTTTACAGAAGGTGAACATCACTCAACCCATGATACTCTTCGAAACCTTGAATGAAGCTCTGCCCTCAGGTTTAAGAAACTACTGTTAAATTTAAACTATGCCAATGGAAATTACATCCCTAAACTGCAGCCTTTAACATATTAACAAGGGTACCATAAGCTTTGGGAGTCACGCAAAAAAATCTCATTTTCCCACAAGATCATAATTTCTCTTTTTTTCCTCAAAATTCCTCCATATAAGGAGATAAAGGCTGGTATTAGCATCAGAAGAAAGTTGGATGACTTTCTGATCTCACTGAAATCAATGTGAGTTAGTTGTTATTTTAGTTAGCCAGGATTTTTTTTTCCATCAGCTTTCATGACTAGTATAGTTACTCCTTGATTTACATACTGTTATCTTCCTATGAACTTTGCAGAATATTGTTCTCATTTCTTTTTATTACTGTACTAGGAACTATTAAAGAAAAGCTCACCTTGAAGCGTAAAAGACAAGGTGGTTCTGCAAATATGGGATATCTAATGAATTCATGGTTTCCCCTACAGATCTGTTCTGGTTGGGGAAAAGGATGATGGGAATTCTTGGGCAGAAATTTGATAAAAAGGAAAGGCAGAGTTTCATTTATTGTGCTTTGCATTTTATGTGTCTGAACTCTGATTCAATCTCCCATTCTGAACATCTGGTGTGCCTTAAAAGAAGATTCTTCCACGTGGACTCTGGTTCCCTATTTCCTGAGCTATTATTTATTGCATCGTTTGGGCTTTAGAAGGGATTGCCGAACCAGTGTGGATAATCTAAAAAATAAACTTAATCTAAAACTAATGCAAACTGCACAGCATAGGAGATTTAGAAAAGCCTACTTAGCAGTCAAGTAAAACCTTTTCATTTATCTTGGTACTTCCCGAATCCATCTCTGAACAGATATGGGACCACGAAGAGGAAAAAAAAAAAGTTCTTTCTCAGTGACCAGAAGGCAGAAATTCTGCACATAAAACTACTTGTAAAAGATTTTCTGAGCTATGTTTAGGGATGAGAGTGGTTTGAGCTCCCCAGCATTGTCCAGTACCAGCTGCCTTTAGTCTGCTGACCCTCTCGAAGTCAGTGCATCCCAATTACACTGAAGTTACATGAGGGAAATGTAAACAGTAAGAAAAGCTGATCATGTGAGGGCATGGACCCTCTCTCTGTTGCAGGGTGGCATCAGGACTGTTTTGAGAACAGTGTCTCTTACCGACACTTAAGCCAAAGCATCTTTTTAAATTTAAATGATGGCTGCTTACTGCCTGAAATATTCTCTGATAGCAAGGCATAACATTTGCCAACTGTGCACAATCAAATATAAAGGGTCTGTTAGTGTTACATACTGCACAAACCATATTTGGGAGATAGAAAGGTGATGATCACCTTCTAAGCTCTATCTGAACAGAAAGCTAAAACAGTCTGGGTTGGATATGAACATGGCACACAACATTCTTTCACATCACTTGTCTTCAGAGTTGAGATTAGCGCTAATGGCTTCAGCAAAGGAAGCAATATTATCACAGATTCAAACATTTCAAAAGTGTGAAAGGCAGAACTATTGGTAACAGCAGTACTGCTTTTACAGTGCTCATTAAATGTGGTGTCATAACATGAATCCTCAAGAGCTCATGAACCCAGATGGATCTTGCAGTAATGGATGCTGCCTCTAAGCAGGGACAAGTGATCCTTGTACTTGGTGTTGTACAACAGACCTTCTGGCAGCACTGGGGATTTTCCACACATCAAGCAGAAAGTTTTATTAAGAACTATTAACTTTTTTTTTCCTAAAAAGTAAGAAAGTTGCCCTTTTTGAGTCAATCTTATTTCAAGTAAATACTATTTGAATATGGTAAAATACTTGTTTCTTTGTTCTTAGGCTTAACAGTGGTGAAGAGTTTGCATTGCTGTAAGAGTGTATTATTTTGTAATAGCAATAGGGAAGATCCAGTCCAAAGCCTCTTTCCAGTCATATTCATCTGTTCTATATATAGCCACTTTTGCATGTTTCATTCAGAGAATGCAGAATGCCCCAAGAGATGTGTGGAGTGAGGTCTGGATTGTCTGGCCAGATCCTCTTTACTATAGTTAGCACTTCTAAGTTACTTTGCTGAACCAAAATTAACAAGTTTCTTTTTTGACCTTCAGAACACTCCCACCACCATGTCTCCACCACTATATTTCTATATGGTACCTGAAGACAGAATACAAGGGCTTTATTGAAGAAATTTGTCTTGTGTTAAAAAGCAGCCCCAGTACAGATTTAAAAGACTATTTCCTCACCTCGTTAGAAAAACTGCACAGGACAGAATTGAGCTGCCTACTGTCACTCACCTGAGTCACATCTGCTGGATACTGCTCACCCAAAGTGGTGGGAAGCTGGGAATCTAAACTCAGAACTCCCAAGTCTGGATTTAAACGTACTTGTTGACTTCACACCAAGGGAAGACTTGAGACATAGCCTCTCCTGTATAAAGTGGTACTCCAGGAGGCATGGCATGAAGGCCACGAGGGCTGGCAGTGTGGTCTGACTGGGTTCCCAGCCCAGATCAGCAGTGACCTAGGCATGCATGTGACTGTGGAAGAGTGACAGAGCAAAGACTACTTATCTAAACAACGTCTACTCGTGAGAGATGATGCTCCAGAGGTAGATGCTCAGTTGCATTCTGTAAACGATATAATTATTAAAGACCACCAAACAGCTTAGAAATAAGATTTCTGGAAAATGTACAAAATGGAAGCAAAATTACAGCACTACTGTAGATAGTGACAAAGCATGAAGATACATCAGCATTAAGTAAATAGCTAGCTTGGGGTTTTCAATTGCAATTACCACACAATCTCTGTGTTACCTAGGAGACCCATAGCATATTACAGAATTTTGTTAATTACTAAGTAAGTGATGAGAGGGGAAAAAAATACCGTGACAAAAATATATATTGTGTATTGATTTAGGGAATTGTAAATTATGTTTAATCATTTATCATTCCTCTCGACAGGCTACAGTGTATTTTTAGAAAACAGAAATACAGAGGAAATCACTTCTCCCCTCTGTCTCTTGATCTATGCTGAGAAATGGGAGGGTGTGGCTTGTCTTCCCCTTGCCCCATTTATAAAATGTTCAGCTTGGCAAAGAGTAGATTAGCAAGATTACAGACTTTTCTTTGTTGCTATTTATCATGCAACAGTGGACAAACTAGTAACTGGTGTTTGATGCCAAGAGAGTCTTCTCTGGTAATACTCTCAGGATGTAATCACAGGAACACTCAAAACAATGACAATTGTTGTCCCATCAATTTCAGCAGTTCAAACCAACAGAAGTTGATTGGCTTATTGAATGAGAATGAGATCACCTCTCTATTGCTAGAAAAGCCAAGTCACTCAAATAATTACTTCCACTGGTATTAGAACACTGCCAGCTTTTAATGAAATCACCATTGGTTTGTGTCTAACCGGAGGAACAACCACAAAAAAACTTGTCATGAACAAACTTGTCATGAGAAGTCATTTAACCTTGTTATTACACATATATATCTCCGCAGCCTTAGACTACTTTGAGTGTATGTACCCATTTTGGCTAAATAGTTTCTTAAAAATGGACTGTGAAAACTTCAGGGCAAAAAGCTGCATGTGGAACTTCAAGGAAACAACAGGTATTAAGTCCTTATGTGTGCTTTCTTGGTAGAGGCATTAATAATTTTCATTTATTGTTCATTTTTAGCACAGATAACTACTGCCACATCCTTGCTGTTGAAATCTGAGATGTCAAACAAAGCTTCATGGTGCAGTGAGAGGCCAGGTCTCAGCCTTGTTTCCAGTGGAAACAGGGCTTATGCGATCACATTATTATGAGCATGCAATTCTTTCCTCCCTCATCCATTATTTATTTCAGTGGCTGCTTTCAACCAAACTTAAGAATCACAGGTTTCTCAGAAGTAATTAAATTCCTACAAGTTTTACTGAAGTAGATAAATATGAAAGAGACAGAGACCCTAGAAATGCTCTGAAGCAAGCTTGTTTTTACTAAACACTGGAGGACATCAAGAGGAGATCCTTGAATGATGCCAACTACAGGCAAAATGCATGTGCAACTTTGACCTTTGTCAGAGGTCATTAAACAAAAATTAGACATGGGCTGACACAAGTCTAGTACTGATACACTAACAGCTTCTTATACACTTATACAGCGTCTTCAAAAGCTGAGCTGTATTCAGCATCTTGTGAGTCCAAGGCATGCTACCAGTCTACTCTGAACTGGATTCAATCAGCAGCGTAGGACTGGTAAAGGCATAACATCCCCTAGCCATGCTAACTCCGCTATTCCTCATGAGTGCCCTGAGGCATCAGAAAGTCACAGAAGAGATTTGCTTTGGTGAAACTGTACCAGCTGCCATCAGCTCTGGTGTCCACCTTGCAATTTGCATGAATACCTGATATGTTGAAAGGGTGGTCCAAAGCTAGGACACTGTCCTAAGATTTGGAGAGACATCAGTTCTCTACCACACACTTCTTAGCATCATCATACAATCGTGATGATCTTAGCATCATCATACAAATTCTCATCCATGAAGTGAGGATAGCCTGTATAAAAAAACATGTTACAGATTGTAAAGTAATCACACAGTATGTAGACATAAAGAGGGGGCCTCAAAGGCAAAGATAAGATGCTTAAGCCTGGAGAAAGCTGGCAAGTTATCATACAAGCCTGCTTTTCTCCCACTTGTACATAACCTGTCTTTCAGATTTTAGTTGCTATGTTTTTGATTAGATATCCTGCATCACTAATTATTTCCTTCCTGGTCATTCCTCTAGAGGAACTGCTTGTAGCTGCAGATTGAGACTTCAGGAAAAGGGTCCAAAGCATCTGAAGAGGTGGCATCCCAGGATGGCTAATACACTTCTGGAAGCAACCTTTTATTTCAGAGAACAACTGCTTTGCCTACAGTTTATATCCAGTGCAGATGAATATAAAGTCTCTTAAGACTTATTATAAATTAATTTCCCAAATTATAAAAATTTGAGCAAGTCTCCAAATAAAAGCATCACAAGTAGGAAAAAATATATCTGTGGCAATCATCTGTTAAGAGCTATAGTCATAGGGCATGGCATCTAATCCACTAATTCCCAACAGCTGGAGAAAAGTCATTACTTGTACACATGCACAGATCTTTCTAAGCCCCTATCTCCTTTCATAGCTACACTCAGTTTTCATGTACTGTTTTCAGGGATGGAGTGTAATAGCAGAACAGAGGTAGCTGCTTTGATAAAGCATACATACTATGAATGTATTCTCAAATGTATAGTGTAGAGCTTTTTTTTTTCCTGCCTCTCAATTAATTAATTTTTATTTAAAGTTCAATATTTATTAATTGGTGGAAATTCTCTGCTGAGGATCATCTTTACTATTTTTATTTTTTGCTACCCTCAAACCATCTCCTTTTCCAAAAAGAAAAAACAAATCTGACTTGTCAAATACTTAAGTAAGGTGACTTCTATTTATTTTGTCCCAATGAAATGAAAGAATTACCCATTTCATATACAGTAGGCAGTCCAGAACAAAGACAGAAACTAAGTGGCTCCCCATAGATCCCTTTATGTCTAGTCATAAATCATATTACTGTTGTGCAGAGGATAATGAAAAGTAACAAAGTCACTCCTGTATTGCTGTATCACTCATCTTCCACTTGAAAGGCATGCTTAATGATTTAACTATCCACAATTTTTCATATCTAAGAAGATCAATGGATTACACAGATTGCAAATAGATAAGTGGATCTTAAAAGAGCAGTATGTTCCTGGTGTTATACCTGGGTAATATTGCCTAGTACTCCGACAAACTAATGAAGACCAAACCAGCAAAAAATTCTGGGTATCAAAACAACATCTATCTGCCAGTTCTAGATGGACCACTGAATTATCATTCATCTGCTCACAAAGTTTGGTTCCAATTACACCTCTGAATTGCTCATTTCTTGAGGACATCTGGTGTAAGTTGTTTTCTGAAAGGTAGCCACATCTTTCACAAAGTTATTTAGATGCAACAGCTGCTGTATATATGGTCACCCTAAAGTGAGAAGTGGCATTCTGTTTCTCTCCCTTCTTGGAACACAAACTCAGTTCTTCACATCTACTGCACAAGCAGAGTTTGACTTTCTGTTGTTTGGGTTTTTTTTTTTCTTTCCTGCTAGCTCCATTTCCTTGTACATAAACCTATGCCTGCAAATTACAGATGCTGTGTTGCTAAATTCTGGCTTTATATCTCAAAGACACTTCAAAAAACCTGGCTGCAGTTATGCTGAGTGCTACACGACTATTTTGGTAGCAGCTGTTTTCTCTGAGTCAGCTGGAAAACAGCTGATAGTTAGCTACCTTCTCCTTGGTCAGAGTGTGCTCACTAGAGGCAATTTTTGGCTTTGTGCTACAGATCTATTTGCAGGAATCTGCTGGACAGATATTGCTTTTCCTATACATTGAAAGCCCCCTCTGCAAGCAGCTGTCATGCAGTTTGGAAGGTGTCACATGTTCTTGTTTTGAGAGTTTGATTAATCAATATAATGTGAATTTTGTTCAAAACTGTATGGGTCCAATCTAAAACTCACAAATATCAACAGGAATGTCTCTACACACCTCATTGCACTTTGAGTTAGATTGTGCTAAATACAGCATCTCTATTTTCCCAGCAGATGACTGGTGACAATGAAATTCATCTGTGTTCAGACTGAGACCAGAAAAATCTATGCCTAACTCAAACAATGAGTAAACTTTATCTGAGTTAGCTACATGGTTTGATTCATCTGGTGTTTAGGCTGGCTTGCTGTCAGTGTAACTCCCCTGACCTCCGTCAAATGACTCTGGATTTATCCTGGAGAGCTGGGACAAAACAAAAGCCAATGTCTTGAAATAGCATAACATGGGCTATAGGAATGAATCCTTTAAAAATATAAAAGACATACAAGTATTAATGTTTACTAATAAATGACATTTAAAAGAAAAAAAAAAACTATTTACCTTTCCTAAATAACTGTGAAGCAAGAAGGGGTGACTTGGGTCTTAGGTCTACAATAGTGGGTGGCAAACAAAAGTCCTTCAATAGTTTATAAAGTGCAATTTTACCAGGATTTTTTCCTATGACAGGTGAAGAGATATCCTTGCTCACGTTAGTTGAAGGCCTATTCAGTAACTCTTTGTGAACTGATGTAATATACATTGGCAGTATATTTACGTGATTTAATTTTATATGATTGGAAAAGGGAAATAAATGTATTTAACACAGAAAACCAAACATACATCCAAATGATGAGATTTATCTCAGCCGTTACTATAATCTCTGTACTGTAATCTCTCACTTCTTTTATGTTTCTGTGTCTACATACTTTCTAGATTTTATCTGACTTGGAGACTAAGCTTCTGTCTCTAGAACACAGTACAACTTGTTTATTGCATTATAAATAAAGAAAAATTACTATTAGTCATTATTAGTCAAATAAAGAAAAAAACTATAAGTAGATTTACTGTTGCAGGAAGATAAATGTTCTAGCTGTATAGTGAAAGGCATAGTGTGATACATGTAACACAAATAGATAAGCCTAGAAATGTACAGAACCCCATTGACCTCTTCATTTTCCCCCAATATCTTGGCATTATGGATTTTCTTTTTAAATTCCCTTCAGCTTGTAACACAAGACACAAGCAAAAAAATGAACATACAATAAGCTATCTAAGTATTTATAGTACTAGAGGATAAGAAGACATTTCAAATACTTAAGTGCAGCAAGAGGCTGAATACAGAAGCTGATGCATGCAGTGTTCCTCAATCCCCTTTTGTTATGGAGAGGGACAAATATTAAAATAACACAGGGCAAGAAAACCAGCTAGATTGACCCTTTTCCCAGGCACCAACAATCAGCTACTCTTGATGAAATGTGTTAAACAGGATGGCATTTGTGAGGAGTTTCACACAGTCTTATGTACAGATCTGCCCCTTTCCTGGGCTCAGCCTCCACAACTGAGCAGTGGGCAGGTGACCCTCTGTCCCTGCAGCATGTCTGCCTGTTTTTCTGTCCCACTCTGGTGCGGCACTTTGAAGCACTGCTCCTGGTAAGGAGGTAGGGGCAGAGGGAAGGGTTTTTTTCTTAAGGCAGAAAGATTTTTGGCAATGACAGAAACCCAACTGACACATACTGGTTTGTTTTTTTTCTCTGAATCATCACCAAGTATCAACTCTTATATAGAGATTTGTTTTAGGGGAAAACTAGAAGCTGGAGTACTTGCAAAGTGCAGCAAAGTTTCTTTTGAATAAATTGCCACTGTGACCACAACCTGATATAACAGAAACACTTAACTACTGGCACTCCTCTAAAGGTTACAGGATTTCTCTCATCTTTGATGAACCTTAGACCGTCATTTAATATTATAGTAGAAATTAAAGTGCGAATTACACGCTGTTTAGACTACACAGGAGGGACACAGGCTCAGCTTCGAGCTGAGCTGGGAAAATTTTAATTGTTTAGTTAGAAGAGCAATCTATTCTGTGGCATGCATAACCAGCTTCTGAATCTAGGTTAAAAGTCATTAGAGCAAGTTATGATCTTACAACTATTAGTTTCCTAATTTAGATCGAGGAATAACAACTATAAGGAAAAG
Organism: Piaya cayana; assembly: GCA_013389865.1. Taxonomy (NCBI): domain Eukaryota; kingdom Metazoa; phylum Chordata; class Aves; order Cuculiformes; family Coccyzidae; genus Piaya; species Piaya cayana. Next base: position 259,268 of record WAAB01022980.1, read on the forward strand.
GCAGTGACTGAACAGATTAGACCATTAGACCCACAGTCAGCAGAACTAATGTCCATTAACCTAAGCAGCAACTTTAACATCCTTCTTTCTGGCAGTGACCCACCTCCCCCCTGTAACCTGCATTTTTGGAAGAACACCTGGCCACAGCAGAGCAAGACAATTCTAGGAAAATATTAAACAGGAAAAAAGTAAACATACTTGTTTGGCTTTAGGGTTTTCCACCATCACCTGGAGTCCACCAGTGAGCAGTGCAAGGGGAATGGGAGTGGTTCCCTTCCTTCCCACTCAGACTGCTTACGACACTAAGGATCCCTAAGCCACTTTGGGAAATGACTGAGTGAAACTGCAGGCCAGAAGGAAGGAAAGCACCAGTGTTCTGGCCAGCATCTGTCACTTGAGCAACAGTCTCTCCTCTCCTGCCTGGTCAGGCCACCCAAAAACCTGACAGACAGCTTCCAGAAGAGCTGGGTGTACATCCTGGGGATCCCAAGAACCACAGGACCTTAATATGCCTCAAATAAAAGAAGCAGAAGAAATTCAAAAGCATGTTATTTTTATCACGATGAAAAAGTTATCTCCATGTTTCAGCAATGAATGTGAACACATGGATTTTATAGAACTTCTAATCATGGTTACTTCTTTAGCTATTCTCTTTCCTCAAATGCACACCCTTCCATTCTTCCCTCCTTTCTGCCTCTGCCACCATCAGCTGTTTATAGTCTGCAGTTAGCCTGGGACGTTATTTCAAAGCTGCTAATGTGTGGGATTTAAATACCATCTTTGTGTGGACAGTTTCCATGCTACTGTGAGGAAGGGGGAAGCAACAGAAACAACAATAAATGAGAAACTTGGAACAACAGTAAGATTTAAAGAGAGAGCATTCACATAGAGCTGCTGAGGGCAAATTAAACGAAGCAGGATGGATTGCCATCTGTTTTGGGCAATCTCAGTTGGCAAGGGTTGAAGATCAGAAGGGACTGGTGTATCTTTGCTGTTTCGGTCACCACACCATGCTGCGTAGAACATACTTAGCACTGGATTGAAATGAAATAGTCTCCTTCAACTTTCTCTTATGCCAAAACACCACAAAGCAAATAACTTTTGCATAACCCTTGACAAGTTATCTGCCATATTAATCTTGTGATTTGCTCAGTTGAGTCTCCAGATTTATCTGTTCTATTTTAATTGTGGCCATGATTCAGTCATCACATCCATTTTCGGTGGTATCAGTGAAACCATACCACATTTATTCAGTAATATGCTCACTTTATTAAAAAGATAAGGAAGCAAATATAAAATGAAAGCTATTAATAAGCATAAGACTGACTGAGTACATCAAATCACCATGTGAGTACTCATAATTTAAAAGAAACTAATCACATCAATCACTGAATTAGTTCATCTAAGGAACTGGGTTCTGTTTTCTATGGACTACGTAAATCCATTATAAAAAAATATGTAGCCTCTGTTTTCAGGCAAAAATATTGGGTAACTCTTTCAATACCAATCAGTTAGATGGCCTGATATGTTGGTGGAAAGTGCCTAATATTATACATCCAAGAATAGCGTAAACCAGAATACAACAGGCTGCCCCCTCAACACTTCCACGGTACTGGCTACATTGCCACTGATCTTCCCTCCTAGGGTGAAGATCCTGGTGATTTGAAGGGACCTGTACATGTCTAGAGTCATATGCTTTTGCCATTCTGCTAGAAGCTGCTGGAGCAGCTGGAGGTAAAATATTGTATGTGCCCTCTGGGAACAAACTTTATTGTAATTGTGAGTGGATTGAGTCTATGGACTAGTGGTCACTGTTCAGGCAGAGCAGTGGTGACTCTGGTATCTCAGCTGGTGCAGTGAGACAGTAAATCCAGATCTTTCTCTTTTTTTTTTTCTGAGCTTAGGTTGGTAGAACAGGCTTTGCCTAGACATTTCCATTTCTCCCCCATCAAAAACAAGGCAGACACACAGAAGGCTTCATGATGATGTTACATGACCTCTGAAGAAATACCAGTTAGAATCTATAAATTCACGATCAGTGAATTCTCTTTTGAGAGAAACTGCTGGAGTATATGATAATGCTGCTTAATGTGTACTCATGTAGTCTACTCACGGAGAACTACACGGGCAATGAAAAGAATACTGTCTTACTGTTCAAAGTTTCCCCAGAAGAAGTGTCATGACCCACTATATTCCTACTTCTCTTTCAAATAGCAGAAGGGTTGCTGTTCTAGGTGGGCAGAGCTTTTGTTTCTTACCAGAGAAAGAAAATCATTATATTAAGGTAGTCACCTTCTCTCAGTCCTTGTTACTATGGAGTTAACACATTGCTAAGGGAAGGGACTAATACTAAGGGGAATATTTTAGTTTTGCTCTCTTCTGGGTTTTGGTATGGGTAAGTGAACATGTGTTGTCCTTCAGTTCACCTGGACCTGATGAAGCTTATGGCAAGGAGTTTCTTCTCCCTCACCCCATACTCCTACGGGGAACAATCTCTCTTTCCTAGTGCACCTTCTTCAGCTGCTCAAGCATGGTGAGACCCACTGATGTCTAAGAGAGCTGGGCTTTGTAAAGCTCAGCTATTCAACAATGATCAGGAACAGCAGGAACCATGAAATATTTCTGTGTTGGTGAGGAGCAGTGCTTACACTTGCTATGGCTCCCACAAGAGAGGAGAGTACAGCTCCTCCGCTTTCAAGGTTCGTCAGCCCACTTGCATTGTTGGTTGCCAGCAGCATTAAGGGAGAAAGAACGAGCCCTGTCATCACTCACACTATGAATGCATTCATCAGACCTGGATACTTCATATGGAATCATTTCACTATAGCCTTAACCAAACACATTTTCTAAGGGACATCTGTGCGGTACTTCAGATCACATAGATACTGAGGTGAGAGGTGACTCCACACAGGTAAGCAATTCCACAGCTAACTCTAGGGTTTGTGCATATGAGGTCTTGTATTTGGGGGGGTTTTTTAGATGCAGAGAACAGCCCCTGCACTCAGCTTTTCTAACCTCCAGCTATAAAACAGTATGTCACGTTGCCTAATACCACAAGGCTGGTTGAACACCAAGATATTAACAATCAGTGAATTGCCCCCTTGCTGTCTTTTGAGCCTGTAGAGAATGTTTACATTGCTTTGCAAACTATTCTTCATATTTAAAAAATCCAGAAAAACACTGGTTTTAAATAAAAACAGGTCTTCATATAACACTCGGATTCTTGATCTCTGGCTAGAAAAAAAATCTAAGTATTGTAAGTGTCTGAAGAAAACAAAACACGAGAAGTTGGAGCCAGCAGTACTAGAATTTTAAATGAGAATGTCAATTCCTCCGACTTGTAGGGATAGTCAAAATAAAGAGATGTTGAGGATCATGCTCAGAGCAGGCAAGGGCATTGCTGGAAAGCGAGATAGACAAAGAATTTGGCAGAATTCAATTCACAGGCTGCCTCAGTTGAAGCAGGTAAAACTTAACTTACCCTTTTCTCAGAGACCTGTGGTTGTGGTGGTTTAAAAACATTTCTTTCCAGCCTCCTGCCTATCTTCCTGCTGCAGATGAGGAGACATAGAATGTAGATGCGTTGTGAACTGGAAAATGAGAGGGAAAATCAAAACCAGTCCTTATGATTCTCTCATCTGTTCCAAAGCTATGAAGCAGGCTGAAAAATAGCTGCTCTTTAGCAGTTGAAGAGAAAGCAGCTGATGCAGCATATGCCATGCCTGCCTGACCCCTTGCAGGAGTAAGCATCCCATCTCACAAATCTCTTCTTGTGCTCCATGGCATAGTGAGTACAGGGGAAGGCTGGCAAGGGACCCAGGGAGCCAGGAGTGAGGAAAAGGAAGCAGAAAAACTACCAAGACAGTCAAGAGTGGAGGAGGCTGGATGAGAATTCGAATAGTCACAGCCAAAATGAAAGGCTAAAGCAGAGCACTATATTTAACAGAGCTGCTCAATTGAATGTTGCTGGAGAGCTTAAGTTTTGAAGGATCATGGAGTTACATGGTAACATCAGTTTTAGTGCTTCTTCCCAACTCTGTTCATGATCTTCACTGCTCACAGCATATTTAAATTTAGGTGGTAACTTATCCAGACCGCATCTTTGCACCTGGCATTTCTTTGAGCAGTCTTACATACCTAATAAGCCTTTCCAAATATTATGTATTGCCTAATTTAACATCATTGTCCTGAACTAATCACACACTATAGAACACATTTAAAAAATACGATTATAAATTTGGCCTCGATAAGAGCTGGAGAGTGCTGAGAGTTCAGTAGCTATCTAAACTCATTTTAAGATGCTGCTTGCAGAGCAAAGTAGGAGGAAAAAGATCCTGAAGAAAAGAAGTTATGTGGAATTCCACTACTTTTGCTCACAGTTTTTTGATTTATGATCCTTTCCAGCAATTGTAAAATAAGCTAAATAATTAATATTACAACACAGTCTGTTACATCATGACTGCATTCTGGTGGAGTTGCATTTAACTTCAGCCAAATACTCCATGTTGCCAACTTCTTTTAATTCTAGAGAACATCCTTAGATTCAATAGCAATTCACTGATGAAACCCTATTTCCCTATTTGGTACCAATAATCTGATTGTCCCAGTGGAATTTATATTGATGCATAAATATCTGCTATGCCACATTACATCATGTATAAGATTCATATTCAAAATTTCTGATAAATTTATACAAGATTACATCAAAATATATCAAAAGAAACCATTATGATAACAAGTGCAACAGCCTAAACAAGCATTTGATATTTGATACTGTATCAAAATATATCTTTTGTATTTTGAGAAGCAGGCTAGGGCTAAGCTTGAAGACTTTGAAATAATTTATTTAGAATGTCTTTATTCAATTCACACAGTAAAAAAAACACTGTCCAGAGTGGGCTCGAAACTGTAACAGAGATGAATTGCTTCATTCTGTTTCCATACAAGGAGTGAATTGAATATGGTTTAATTAGGGAGAGACATTTTAAGATATTATGAGATTGACTCGAAGAGATTGTTGTAGTTTGCTGTTAGAACTGCAACACATTAGTAGATGTAATGAAAACAGAAAAACTCACTTCTTCCCCAGGAATCTGCCATTGTAGACATTACAGAACAGTGTTCTTGTAGGGATGTGTCCTAAGCTAAAGTCCGCTGAAGTTGGTGGATTAAGGAGCAGACTCACATCAACCTGTCTGAAAGTCAGAACAGCAGTGGATACATATCACTGTATTCTACCTGCTCTGGTGGAGCTATGCCAGCTATATCAGCTCAAACTATAGCCTTATTTATCTCAGGCAACAAGACAGCATGTTCAGAGCACAGGCCAGCTCCAAGGCAGATGAGTAACCAGGAGTTTCTGAGACATGGCATAACTGTATTTAATGGTTATTTTCTCCAAGACTTATTTACACTCAATGCTCTCCTGTGAGAGAGTGAGGTGACAAGAGAGACTCTCTCATGCCTGTTTATCAACAGAAATACCAGAGTTCAAAACAGCTGTTTCTAATAAATTCCTTCTTGAACTTTGGAATATGACCAGCTGTCATCTCCTACCAGTCCTGTTAGGAGACAGGGACAAGCCGAGGGACAAGCCCACTCTTAATTATTGGACAACGAAGTTGCCATGGCAATTTTTTTTCTCCCATTATGTCAGGTTTTCAGAATGGGTTCTGCTTTCCCTGGCAATAACAAAGGTCTAGATTTGAACCCCTGTGGTAGCCACAACCCTACTGCTAAGTCACAAGAGACAATATCGGCACTGCATGCATTTCTGGGTGTGTGCATGAGAGAGGGACAGAGAGGATGAGCACACAGTGCAATTTGCACTGCTTCGTTGCCATCCTGAAACACAAGAAAATGTGTCCAGCATGACTTCAGCTGTCACTTAACAGAATGCCAGACCCCATCTGCTCTTTAAATAACAAACCAAAACGAAGTCCTCCACTCATTGCTGGAAGATAGAGAAGGTTTTGATTGCAAATAAGACTCCTGTATTTGCAACTTCCACTGGATAATCAAGAATAAAGCTATTCTGAAATATCATGGAAAACAAGAGCTTTAGATCTACTTTGTATCCGCTGTATGAATAAACAAGAGGGAGGAAACCAGGAGCAGATCTGCATGTATAAACATTGTAATGCTCCTACCCACCCAGCACAGCAGCAGCAACATCCTGAAGACTGTTGGGGTGCCAAAAAATGACTGCTGTAGAGACAGAAGGAACACAACCTGAAAATGAATATTTCAACCATAAAACAGGATGTGTTTTTGAAGGAAAAAATGCATTTATCTAGAAGAAAGGAACAGTTACTTGATGGTGACTGTATTCAGTTACTGAATACAAACATGGGTTAAGAATAATAAACAGAGAAAATATCCATGAACTTGTCTGACTGTCTCCCCTCCAAACAGTCCCCTCAGCTCTTCTATCAACTCCTCCTTGAACTGTAACTGATTCCAAGAGTTGAACGTTTTACTGACTATTCTCTTAGCTTGTTCTTCCCAAGAAGAAGAAGAAGAAGAAGAAGGAGAAGGAGAAGGAGGAGAAGGAGAAGAAGCAGCAGCTTACAGCTAGCACGAGTTTAGCAAACTCATCTTGTTGCATATGGTAATGCAATGAATCACCACAGTTTTTCCCACTAATAGGAATTTACTGAGAAATCTCAGAAGAATTATTTGAAGCTTTGACAGTTACAGCCAGGGCTACAAAACAACCTCCTAGCAGGAACTCCTGCCTGCTTGCTGGGTCTCTGCTACGGCACAGAACTGGATGAGCTCTCCTTCTCTTTCAGAGCTTAGTCATGCACTCCTCCCTGGCTCCCCTCCCCACAATACAGGCTCCAACCTGGAGTGGGCACTGGGTTAAAGAAACCTCTAAGCTCTTTCAGGATGCAGTACTGAGGCTGAGGGTCACACCCTGCATGTGGTGAGGTACACAGAATAGACCTACACTCTCTTGCCTTAGCCAGGAGCTTGTCTGTCCCACTATTCCACACACAACACCTGATGGTTGTCTCAAGAGAAGATACTTGTGAGAATGGCTCCTGGACAGCTGCAGAGACCTCAGGAAGTGACAAGGACACTGAGGGGTGTGAGATTTCCAAGGACCAAGGAGAGTGCCCGAATCCCCTGATGTAAAAGACTGGAGCCCCTAAAATGGAAGCCCACAGAAAGATACCAAAGCTGGAGATGAACAGTACTTCATACAAGAGAAGTGAGGTATTGCAGACTTCCAGCCATATAAATGCTGCAGGCTGTATGTTCAACATGCACAAGGAGGAAGCCAAAAAAGCAGTATCTAAATTTTCTACTGCATTTTTTTACCAGGAGATCTGCAAAGGTGCTAGAAAAACTGCTTTCCTCATTCCAGTTAAAGAAAACTAGCATTTTCTTCCAGTAATTTCTAGTAGAGTGTATGTTTGGTTTCCTGTGAACTATAAATTCATGAAGACAACCCTCCACAAACCAGCATGAGTAGGAATCATCTCAAGATTTATGTGTGCATATCTTTTCCAAAAAAACCCCTGCAAATCATTTATACACCAGGATGCATTTGTGCTGGCTGTGAGCAATTAATCAGGAAGCATTTCACATCCTTGGTCTAATATTTGAGGTGGGCCCTAAGATACAGTAAGGTTGAGAAAAGGGAACTCACGGATCTTGTATTAATAAACATAGGAGGGTTCTCCATATAAGACTAGACAGGAGAATTATGGAGGAAACAAGACTTGCATATGTGTTTGCTGAGATATGAGGAAGAGCTGCTAGCATTTGCTGAGATTTCTCTCCGGGCAGCTGCCTGGGTCTGTGTATTCCAGTTATGAGATCTGCCAGTGATGAAAGAACATGCTGCTGCTACAGGAGCCTTAGTATGTCCTCACTGACCTGTTCCAAAATTGTTCTGAGCTGTGTTCCTGGGTCTCCTTGTGTATTCAGAAGGATTCTCCAATTATTCTGTATTACTCTTCCATAATAACTTGTTACATGTTGCTTAAAGAACTTAAGAGCAGCTCCTGTTGGAAGCAACTGACATAACTATTTAGAGGTGCTCAAGTACCACTAGGAGAGCTGAGATTTGAAGGGAATCCATGCAATGCTGTTGCTCATATTTCATGAGAGCAAGGGCAGATCATAGCTGTTCATTTGAATAAGGAGTTGATTGTAAATTCATTATTCTTGTCATTTCAGGAAATTGTCATCACATGCTCAAGAGCTCAAAACCTTTAAATACTTTTTTAATGGGCATGGGGGGAATTATGAACCATAATTTTTGTTACAACAGTAGCTAAAGCCTGGCTATTATTGCAGTTTAACTCCTAGTGGAATGAGTTTGGGGAGTTCAGCCTAGAGTCAGTCTGTTGAGAAAGGAAGAGGAAATGTTTGTCCTGTTGCCTTGGTAGATCAGCCTTCAAAAGATCAGCCTCCAACAACACAGTGTTAAAAAAGACAGTTGAAAAACCAGCCAATAGCCTAAGCAAACAGTGCAAAGGCTAGTTGTGGTTTCTAATTTACCTTTTTAAACTGAAGAGGCTTTGCACCCACTTCACAACACCCCACTCAGTGGTGACAAGCTGGCCACAGTGGCCGTGATTTAAACCCAGGATTTTCAAAACCAAAAATCAACTTCTCCAAGCTCAAGACCTGTCTGATCTCTTTCAAGCTAGGATGAATAATACAGATAGGTTTAAATTTGAAATATTCTTCTTGTGAGCTTTATCTTCTAACAGCAGCACATTCCTATCCTCCTTTCCCAGCAGAGCCAAGATATTCCTGAATATTTTATAACTAAAAATCTTTTTCTCTTTCCCCTTCTATGTAGATTCCTACACCACGCAGCCCAGCATGACAAGCTCTTTTCTTTGAAACATTCAGTCACTTTCATGGGTCTTGTCAACCCTTTACACCTATTTTAATTGAATATTTCAAAGTGGAGTGAGATCAGAGCACTCTGTCTGGGTGGGCACTCACTGGTGACATCAGGCTCTCCCTCCTCACCTCTAGCTGAAGTGATCAGATATCTCACTTCTTTGCACTGAAGGTATGATAGATGTCACAGGCTAATGGTTGAAAAGTGGTGCTGAGGGAGTTTGATAAAGCATACTAAATATAGAAGCTGTTTGTTTTCAGGAATGGGTTTGAACTTTAACTCACACAAAAATGGTGTCTCACAATTCTGCAATTCCGTGACATCTCTGTTCGCAAGGAAATGCAGAAATGTGAAAATATGAAAAGTCTGCAGGAAATGCAAAATCACTCTCTTTTTAATAATAAGCTTCACTAATTTTTCTCTCAAAATTTGGGTGCCTGGATCATATTGGTAGATGTAGCATCCAGGCCTACTCTAGATGCTGTGTAGCAATTCTCACTGTACTAGCTGCAGCCAATCTGACTTCTTTCCAAAGAAAATCAATGGGGAACACTAGAGACTTGATATGATTCACACTAGAGTCAAATCAGTGGATACATAAGTTTCCTTTCCTGCATAATATTTATACAGAACCTGAACAACTAGCAAATGACTGTTAAGTTTCTGAAGAAGCTTGTAAAACTTCTGGATAAATAAGAAGGTATAAAATAAAATGAGATCAATTGCATTTATTTGCTTACATGAAAAACACCTTTTTAGAAGGAAGAATTGCAGAAGGAATGGCTGTCTGAACCCCAGAGAGATTGCCAGGGCATTTTGAATATTGATGACCATGAGCTCTGTTAGCATCAGTCTGCCCTGAGAAAAGCTGTGAAACTGAGTGCGAGTGGAAGGAGGACAGTATTTTTTTGAAAGCAAGATAGTCAAAGAAATATCATTAAGACATTTTGATGTAAGAGTATTGTTGAGTGTTTTGTTTCTTTCTGGTCCTTTTTTAAATCTTCAGTTTGTTCTAGCTGGCAATGATGCTGTGAAATTATTTCTATGTGTTGTCCCAGGCAGAATCCCCTGCAATTCCTTGATAAATTTATATCTCCTGCTCATGTCTTCATCAATTTAGAGTTTTACTTCCCATTAGAATTAGTTATTTACGGCTGACAAATATTATCTGTATTTTCCTTGCAAAAATGATCATGGGATAAAACTTCCATTTTCATATTCACAAATAAAGCTGAACAATTATATGGCTTTTGGCATAAACAGGAACATGACAAGATTTCTTTTCAAATATTTTTCCTCCCTTAAATTCTCTATTGTGGTCTTTTGGATCCAATGCCTGAACATTCAGCTTAATTAATTAAACTTCTTATTCTCAAGAGTATTTTAGTGGGATTTGCCAAAGTATGTTTGGAAAATGGCTGTACATTTACTAATACGTGCTTCAGCGACTGCTCCAGCACTTTGTAGGAGTGGATAGCTGTAATAAGTATAAAACATTAGTTTTATGTGGCCTCGTTACTTCAACATGGCTTAAAACCAAGAGACGAATGTCTGGATTTTCCATTATCTCAAATGTTATAGAACAGATGAGACTGAGAATCTAATTACAGGTGATATGGGTAAATGCCCATATTGTGAAGGGTCGGGTGTAGCCATTTTGGTCATCAAAAGGTTGGGGCAATAGACAGAAAAGCACACAGCAAACATGTAGTGGACATGACCGAGGCAGCTTGAGTGCTAAAAGAAACTGCTATAGAGATCAGAAGTGGACTCCAAAAGATGACCAATGGTTTTCTCTGTCAGGACTCTCTTGTTCACAGTGACCTCTGCCTCATGAAGTTATAAGACTTCATCGATTTTTATCTTTGCTTTCTTCCTTAAATGTTTGTTCTGCTGTCAGAGTCTCTGGAATATAAGGTAATTGTCTTCAAACCCAAACAGAAAATACTAGGTGACTTCACACTGTGATCACTAAGCCTTTTTTTGCAGTATCCACGTTATCTAGCTTAGAGCTTACTCAGGAATCTCAATGCTACTGTGTGCTCCACAACAGAAAATAACTTTACTCATTGTCACTACAAGCTGGGTCTGCCTTCAACCATCTGTTTGCACAGGATATGATGTTTTGCAGCCTTATTACTACTCTAATAGCAATAGCAATGAAAAAGTAATAAGCTATTCATTCACTGTTCTTAGAGAGGTTTTCAGTCAATGAAGACATTTGGGTTATTGTTTTCCCAGTCCTTGGACTGATTTAAGGTTTCTATTTCATCATCTCTAGAAGAGAATAAATCAGTGCTAATGCAGTGCAATAGCATTGTCTGAATCAGGGAATCATTGAATCATCAAATCATTTAGGTTTAAGATCACCAAGTCCAGTTGTAAACCTAATGCTACCAAATCCACCACTAAACCATGGCCCTCAGCAATGCATCTATATGTCTTTTAAATGCCTCCATGGATAGTGACTCAACCACTTCCCTGTGCGGCCTGTTCCCATTCTTGACAACCCTTTTAGTGAATAATTTTTTCCTGATATCTAGCCTAAAACTCCCCTGGCACAACTTTAGGCCATTTCCTCTTGTCTTATCATCTGTTACTTGTGAGAGGAGAACAACATCTGCCTCATCATAACCCCCTTTCATGTAGTCGTAGAAAGTGACAAGGTCCCCCCTGAACCACCTTTTCTCCAGACTAAACCACCCCAGTTCCCTCAGCTGTTCCTCGTAAGACTTGTGCTCCAGACCCTTCATCAGCTTTATTGCTCTTCTTTGCACATGTTCCAGCAGCTCCGTGTCTTTCTTGCAATGAGAAGCCCTAAACTGAACACAGTGTGGCCTCACCACACAGTTGTTCCCCAAGGAACATCAAGATTGTCTGTGACTTTTTACTCTACCACGTATGAGGCACAATAAACTAATAATTAAAAGTATACAATCCTTCAAGCATTGTATGTGTTTTTTTCAAACAACTTCATAGAATCATAGAATGGTTTGAAGAACAATGAAGGCTGACGTATGTTTCTGCACTAGTAAGGAAAGGATCATATTTAGCTTTGATGCAAACATATACAGCCCTTACAGACTGCAGCCTGCCACTGATAATTGTTTTCCTCCACGTGTTTAGAAGTGTTAGGATGGACTCTTCCAGTAAATATGGATACCAGTACAAAATATGGGTCTGACCCAGTGCTTACTGAAGTTAACTGGATCTTTTCCATGACACTAGCAAAGACGATTTTAAGACCCTAGAGCAGAAGTTAGCTCACAATTGTTCACTTTGTGTATTGTCATTCACTGTAAATACATTCTACAATGCATTTTCAAAGATGATAGCTGAGTTTTAAATTCATGCTTTTATTTTTCTTAAAGAGAATCAATTTCTTCCAAATAAAATGGTCTTTTTAACAGAGTTCTTGCACATGTTTCCAGGGTCAACTTCTCATAATAGCCTATACAAAAAAGCACTTGTGACATTCATTCTCTGATGCAGCAAAGAATGATACTATAATGATGATAATAATTGTGTTTATTTTTGCTTCTAGGCAAATGTAATCCATTCTCCATCCAGTTCCAGTCATGCAGTGGGCCTGAGCAATGGTATTCATGAGGACCAGCAGGTACAGTTTCACCTGGCCCGAACTCACAAGAATCTTCTGAAATATAGCAATTTTTTTTTTCTATGATTTTCTCACTGCTGGATAGGTCTCTTGGAAGAACCATTATCTTTAATTTATGTTAAAATATTTCAGCTAAAGATAAGCTGAAATAATGGGTGCTAATGATGCATTTAAGACACTTCTGCAGAGGATCACCTTGTATCTGTTACAGACGTCCTTCACCTACTCAGTAGAGAACTGCCTTCAAAAAGTAAACACACCTTTGTTTGTCACCTTCCCTTTCTCTAGCTCCCTTACTGCCCCATTTTAAGGGAGTACTTAATGTAAGTCTTACTACTGAAGTCAGATTTTTAATTTTTATATTTAACTGTTGAGTATTTAGAATATGTTCTTGCTTTAAAAAAGTAACTTCTCAGGGTTTGCATTTTGCAGTTCACCAGCACACATGAACATCCCTTTGCGATCCTTTTTTGGAAAGCTTTGCTCTTCTGTAATAACCATGTGTGAGAAGTTATGTCTAAGTTTGTGAACTCCTTAGGGCCCAAATGGTCGCTAATAGTGATCCATTGTCTGTTTTTCACAAACATGAAACAAAACTGGACCTTTGACTTATTACCAACCAGTTAGACAGCTATGGGGCTCAGGTGTTTATTTAAGCTCAAAGTATTTATGATCAATTCCTATCACATCACTTAATCCCCCTGATTCACTCAAGCAATGTTTTGCATTTCGAACAACAGTTGAATGGAGGAGCAGCAGTCTTATGTAAATTTATGATAGAACACAGGGATCCTCAGAACTGGCTGGAGATTCTTGTATGCCAAATACGCCATATGCAAGCGTCCTGCTAGAGAAATTCAGTGAAACACCCATTTTCTGGAAGTTTTTCATTGTAAACAATGAAGTAGGTTAGAAATATCACTTAGACATGTACCAGATGATCTGTAAGTAAGTAATTTATCTCAAAAGGCAATGGGAAATATTTAGAAATGAGAGAAGTTCTAAAAAAACCCCTATTTATTTATTCATAATAAAAATTCTTGCAGACTGCAGATGGCTACTATTTATATCTGGTATGTGTGTGTCTGGTGCTCAAGGATACAGAAGAAATCAGATGATTTTCTTATCACAACTTTCAATGATCTGCCATCTATCCCAAAATGCTTCTGGGAATTTTACACCATTTTAATAACAAAAGAATAAAGATAAGGAAAAAAGGACATTTATGCAAGAATGTTGTATATATCTATTGTATATGGCTTGCAGTAACAAGTTTCAAAGACAGTTTACAAGCATTGGAGAAATGCAAGCAATTAATATATGTTCAAAAATGGGCATTTTAGAGTATTACATATTACTCCACTCATTCCCCTATGCTCACCTGTAGTCACTTTACCTTCACTAACACTAACAGATTTCACAAGATTTGCTGACAATATATTCTCAAATAGTCAATGTGCAGTGACGATTATTATGTACACTCTTTATTTTGAAAGAATACATGCTTTTACCCTGATTGACATGGTCCTGTAGAAGTCACATCTGTTTTTCAAATTAACATATGTGTGTGATTAAGTATTAGACATGGATAACAAATCAACCTCACTAATTGACTTAAAACTCATTTTGGTCACTGCTGCCATGAAACTTCTCACAAGAATTGCACTGGGCTGATATTGTAAGAACTTGATGATTCATTTCGGATTCCCCTTTGCTGTAATGAACTGAAACCAATTTCTCTTCTCACTGAGAACACACACACACACACACACTCACACACTCACACACTTTTTTAATTAATAAAGGTGGATTCCTCTACCAGTTGTTTTTAATGCAACTGAATAATCCAACCACCACATTCCATTTACCATTTCCACTGCTTGCCAGACAAATTACCCGGAGAAAATGCAAGTCTATTTTTCCAGCAGCCCTGAAAATTGCATTCCTTTCAGTCTGCTTGTATAGAACAAGTAATCTTAATCATCCCCCCCTGCCAAACAAAACAGAAACAATTTTCCCCTCTAAGTCTGCTTGAAGGAAAAGCATCTCTAACCTGTTGTAAAAGAGCAGAAACACACCATTTCTACAGAAAACAAAAATACTTAAAAAAAATTCTGGTAGGATATCTGCATCTAGGGTTTAAAGAGCATCTTCTGGAACATAGTTCCCTGCTGCCACCAAGCTAGGGCTACACCGCATACTGTGGGTAGAAACAGGAGAAAGGATAAGAGTCAGAGGGAGGAAGAGAGGTGAGGGTGAAAGAGGGCAGACTGACAGAAATTTTGTTTGTGATAGATTTCTGAATCAATCTGAATCCAGTTAATTCTGAATCTGTAAAACAGATTATCTGAACTTCTTGCTTGACTATACTTCAATGTATTTTTAAAATATAGCCACATGTATATTTTGAATGCTGAGGTACTAAGAAAATATAAAGGATTAGCAGCTGACTATAACCTGGAGGTGTATTACCTACACATAAATTATTTGAAATAAATATTTGAATATTTATCTTTTGCAAAAATAATTTAAAAATAGTTTTGCCACTGAGCTGTCTAGAGTAATTCTTTACAGCCATCTCTATTATCTGTATGTTTACTTTAAGAGAATTGAAGTAATTATCTTCCTTAGCTTTTCCTTTTCCCCTTCCTTACCTTTTCCCCTTCTGCTTTCATTAACAGACTTTGATTTAATAGTTTTTGTTGGAGACATGGTTCTTCACTGTACCAAAGATGGTAGCACCCAGCAATTTGCCTGTCAACCTCTCCTCAATACACAAGCAATTTTTCATACAAAAGAGAAACTTACTGGAGAAGTGGTCTATTGTTATGGCATACGGACCTATTAGTGTAGTAAATTTATCATTATACATGACATAAAATATGCATTATCATCCATTAAGTTCAGGTAGAAGCAAACCATTGGAAGTCTACCACTGAATCTCTCTCACACCACAATATCCTTTCCAGTAATGCATGTGTGGTCTTTGAAGAGTTTTTCATCTAAATGGTACCCTACAATTAACTGTGCATGGTTTTAAAATGTAAGCCACCTGTAAAATACTAGCATCAACCTTTACTACTATGTAATGAGGCCCAGCCCAGTTAAAAGTCCATAAATTATGACCTGTTTTATATGGACAGGAAACTTGTTTTGCATTTAGCTTCGTCACTCCCCCACTATTTCCCCCTCCAAAAGAAAAAAACCCATCTTTTATTATCTTTTTTTCTCTTTTTGTTATAATGCAGCACTGGTAGGCAGGGAGGGGGAATCTGCAAAGCCTTGGGCTTCTAAAACAGAGAAACAGGAGCTACAGGCAAAAAACACCATGCCTCAGAAGCATAGAGGGATCTCTGAGACTTTGCTTAATCATAGTTTCAAAACCTCTTTCTATTATAAATAAAAAGACCTAAACAACAAAATTATTTTACACTGTTGCATACAATGGTGCTGACCTGAGGAAAGTGTGATTTGATCTGAATTCACACCTCTAGCTGACTAGCTACAGGAAGATAACTTCGTTGAATTTTGCCTCTCCTAATTCTAATAATGCTTTTGGGCAAACCTAGATGTCTTGTTTTTTTTTTTTTTTTTTACCCTCCACATTCTGTCTCCAAGAAGTAAAGCCCAAGATAAGATTGGAAAGGTCATTCTCCCTTTTCCTTTCTCTCCTCTACAGTGAGAAATGTTTGAAGATAAATACACCCCTCTACCTGTTGTAGTTGACCTGACCTTCGTCCATTGAATCCTATTGGAGTTTCATGCCAAAACTTTAAGAAGAGCAGCAATCACTCAAAAGCACAGAATGATTTCATTTAAAGGGTAATTAAATCTATCTCAGTTTCTCAGGACTGATCTATAAAGATTAACAGCGTAGTTTCTACTGTTTAGTCATTTTACAAGTTTTACTATTGCCTTAAAAAAGAGGGAGAAAAAATGGGGATGAGGTACAGAACTAGTTCTATAATGCCAAGGAGGACTCAAACTCAAACTGCCAGAGGCAAGAGCCTCATAAGTTACATATGCTGCTTTTCAAGTAAGCTCATTGAGTGTTTTGTCACCAGAAAGCTGATCAACTGAGTGTTGGTGTCCTACTGGAGAGAATAATTTCTCTTGTTACTGCTGAGCAGAGAGGAAATTCAGGACACCAAGAACTAAGGCCCAAATCTTCCACTACATTTGATCAAATGTCTACATGGCTTCTTCCCTGCTCATGAAAACCAGAAAGAAACAGTTTGATTCCACACTGATAATGATGGCAATGTTCTAGGAAGCAGCATACACAGCAGTGGGCAGTTTTCTTTAAACAGTTGTTAGATTCAAAGACAAAAACTACATCTAAACATGTCTCTTCAGTGTTCACTACTGAAGAAAAGATGTGCTGCTTCTTAGCAATGTAAGAAGACAAGGAAGCACAAGGTACTTAAACCATTCACACTGAGGAAGTATAATGTTTGAAGGATTATTCTATTAGAACAGTCATTAAAAAAAACCCAAACAATATTAACAATTAAGAATCCCCTTGTCAGTGCAGAAGAGATGCACAGATCACGTGCACAAGCATGTGCCTACATCACGTATCTGCAGTGTTGCAGCTTAAGAAATTACAACGTTTTTTTCTGTCAGTGTTATGGACTCAGCTGGCTTGAATGGAGCACCTGTAGAGGTGGTTCCTCTACAGTCAAAGGTCCCATGTAATCACTCAGCTGAGAACCACATGACAGCCCTCTCACAGCATTTGCACTGTTGGCAGCCATTGCAAACCATTTATTATCTTTGTTTTATTAAACAGGAAAGGGAGATAGGTTTCCAAAAGACTCCACCACCCCAGGATGGCACAACATCAATGCTTCCAAGGCATCTGCTGGTGGATGTGAAAATAAAACATCTGACATATCCTCCTGCCACTGATCAAGCCCACAAGGTATGGCTAGAGGAATGAAAAGTGCTCCCTACTCACTTTCTGCTATAAACATGTGAAGGAAACAGAAAATTCTCTGAAATCATAGAGACCTCAGTTGAAATATGCTTGCAGAAGTGTCTTTTATCTATCAAAAGCCTTTGGAGTCCAATTAAGCAAAGAACAGAATGGGATGGCATAGCCCTGAATAACCTTTGCACAATATAATGCTCATAAGCCAATGGCATAAAGAGCCATACAAGTTATTTAAACCTATTTTTTTTGTCCATTTGCAGTAACAGCTATCACTGCATGCTGTGTATCAATAGGTTGACTTGTGAGTGGATGAAGCCTGCTATTAGCCAATGAGAAACAGTTTCATGCCCCTTAGATCTTAACCAAGGCTTAGTTTTCACTGTGAAATATGGTCATATTTGCAAGACATGTATTTTAGAACATTACTGGAACATCTGGTACACTTCAGAAGTAAAGACTCTTTACATTTTACAATAGTGCCAGGTCTTGTAATGTCTATTTAGCATTAAGTGTTATTATTTTGTTTTATGGAATATGTCCAAAGTTCTAGATGACTGTGCATAACTTATGTTTAATGTAAAATACATGGAGGTTCCAATAGGAATGTATACTCAAGTTCCCAAGGATTGTCACTCCAGGAAACCATTCCAAAACATCAAGATCCCAAACTGTGTCTC
Source organism: Piaya cayana (assembly GCA_013389865.1). Classification (NCBI taxonomy): domain Eukaryota; kingdom Metazoa; phylum Chordata; class Aves; order Cuculiformes; family Coccyzidae; genus Piaya; species Piaya cayana. The sequence continues at coordinate 277,369 of WAAB01022980.1, forward strand.
TGCTTTTTAAACCTGATGTACCCAATTCACCTGAATGACAGGTAGAATATCTAACAAGGATTTCAACATAAGGAAATCTTGAACATTAAGATGCCTTGAAACTAGTTTGAAACAATCAGGAAATCATAGAATCATAGAATAAACAGGTTGGAAGAGACCCACCAGATCATCAAGTCCAACCATTCCTATCAAACACTAAATCATGCGCCTTAGCACCTCGCCCACCCGTGCCTTAAACCCCTCGAGGGAAGGTGACACAACCCCCTCCCTGGGCAGCCTGTTCCAGTGCCCAGTGACACTTTCCATTAAAAACTTTTTTCCTCATGTCCAGCCTGAACCTCCCCTGGC
>WAAB01022981.1:0-29421 GCA_013389865.1 Piaya cayana
CATGCAAGAGAGACATGCAAATCACAACTCTAAATTTCAGGTCTTCTTAGGGCATGCTCTAGTTAGAACAGAAGGACATGGTGTTTCTCAGTTGTTATGCTCCAAGCCCTCTGAGAATACTCATGTGGGCAATGAAGTATTTTAGATGTGCTAAGCAGGCCAAGTTAAACCCAAGGCTCCCCTCTAGGCCATATCTAAATTGTTGTCTACTTTATACCTTTCAGATCTGTAGAAGTGTCCATAGCATCTTCTTTGCCTTTGTATTGTCAGGGCTTAGACACCCCATGGGTGAAACTGAAAGGAAGTAAAATAAACAATATGTTAATTACAACAGTGTCTAGAAAGGGATTTCATGGGAAAGAAACAACCTTGGTTTTTTGCCAGTATAAATAAAGGCAGAAAGCTCTTTCTGTAACAGGAGTGTGTGAAATGTGAAACCCTGACAGAGAGAAGCAATACCGGTATGAATCAGAATGACTATGACAAACAAAACTTCTTACCCCTGGAGGTGGGAACATGATCTGGCGGTTACAGTGGCAGACAGCAAATCTGAAGTGCCTGTTTCTGCCCCTGATTCACTATATGTCTGTGTAGTCAACGCCTTTACTGTCTGTACATCGGTTTACCCATCAATAAAACAGATATGAATATCTTACACTTACACTTACAAGCAAACATGGTGATACTCGACTGACTGCAGAATCTCTTCATTTTCAAGCTAGTGTTGAAACACTTTGAGACATTTTAAATCAGGTTTTCTAACCATAGACCACACATAATCCTGTAATTGCAGAGTCATCAGACAGAGCAACAGCTAAAAATGATTGGAACTCAGACTGTCCTACGTGCAGCAAGACTACCAGAAGGGTTCCTGTTTGGTCTGTGAAAGCTCGCACTTAACCTCCCCTCTGAATAAGTGCTCTTCCTATCTTGCTTGTCTACAGATGGAAGCTGCCGCAGTTATATATATTAAATTACATAAACTGGGTCCAACCTGCATGTATGTAATCTCAGATACTTATTTAAAACTGGCCTCTGCATTTTGTGCTATTATCTATAAACTTATCACAGTGAGTTTTCTTATAAAGTCATCAGTTAAAAAGCCATGCCTTTGATTTAACTGTTATGGCTTTAGGTATGTATGAGGCCTAATCAGTCTTCATATTTTGAGACTCCCTTTCTGCATTACAAAATTTGAAACTAATTACAAAGTTAATAATAAAAGCAGTGACTCTGTACTTTCTTTCAGAAAGAACTTAAACCACTCCAGTCTACCATGAAGGACTACCCACATACAGCGCTGTGGTTTACTCTCTGTTGGTGAAAAAACTGCACTGCCAACCTTTTTCTTTGACACTTTACTGCTAGTGCTTTTACATAATTTAGCGGTAGCTGTCACCCCTGTCTCACCCACCTTGGCAGCTCCCTGGGAGAACTCCCACAACTGCTTCTACACAGAAAACTAAATCTACCAGAAGACTCCATCATTTAAGCTAGAAATTGAGATTGTCCAAATTCCTGGCTAGGCACCACCTAATCCTAGAAAAGCATCTGAAGATGTCTGATTTTTTCATTATGAAGTTTGCTCTGTTCCTGGGCATTTGCAAGGCACTTGCCCCAGGAAAACACATGTCATGTGGTGCCTGTTGAAATGGACTTTTTCAAAGACTACCTGCAAGGTCAGGCTGGTAAATACTCAGCTGCAACTGAATCATCGGAAGGAATAGAGACAGATAAACAAATTATTTGTAGTACTGCAGGACCCAGGAGTCTGTGCCATGGCCTGAGCTGCATTGCTTATGTGTTGAGGGAGCACAGTCTCTTTTGCAAGGAGCTTGCAGCCCAAGCACCAGGCAAGACACAACAGATGGTGAGAGACAGATGGGAGAGTACAAGGAAACAATGAGATAAATGAGCAAAAACTCAGTTAAAGACATTAGCATTTGGTTACAAAATTATTAACTTTACTAATCATCTCAGCTGATGTAGCCCAACGGCAGGATATCTTTCCTATTCCAAAGGTCTTAATAGCAGCCCTGCAGAGAAGGACTTGGGGGTGCTGGTTGATGAGAAGCTCTATATGAGCCATCAATGTGTGATCACAGTCCAGAAGGCCAACCATACACTGGGCTTCATCAAAAGAAGCGTAGCTAGCAGGTCAAGGGAGATGATTCCGTCCCTCTATTCCCCTCTTGTGAGACCTGATCTGGAGCATTGTGTCCAGCATTGTGTCCTCAACATAAGAAGAACATGGAGCTGTTGAAACCAGTCCAGAGGAGGGCTATGAAGATGATCAGGGGGCTGGAGCACCTCCCATAGGAGGACAGGCTGAGAGAGTTGAGGTTATTCAGCCTAGAGAAGGCTCTGAGGAGACGTTACAGCCACCTTCCCGAACCTGAAGGGGGCTACAAGAAAGCTAGGAAGGGACTGTTCGCAAAGGGTGTAGTGATAGGACAAGGGGCAATGGGTATAGACTGGAGAAGGACAAATTTATACTAGTCATAAGGAGGAATTTCTTCACAATGAGGGTGGTGAGATGCTGGCACAGGTTGCCCAGGGAGGCTGTGGCTGCCCCATCCGTGTAGGTGTTCCAGGCCACGTTGGATGGGGCCTTGGGCAGACTGATCTAGTGGGATGTGTCTCTGCCTATGGAGCTGGATGATCTTTAATGTCCCTTCTATCCAACCATTCTATGATTCTGTGGTTCTATGATCACAACACACGCCGCAGCCCAGCACGGGTTGCATTTTAGGCAAAGTGTGGGAGTTCAGCAGGGAAAATGCACCGCGGTGTGTGTGTGGGATGGTGGTGGTGACTTTGCCGAAGCTCATTCAGCAAAAGGGGGGAGGGGGGACCGGGGCATCTCAGCAACCCGGGGCTTAAGCCCGATTAAGCACGCAGCTCAGCGGGCAAAGCGCTGACCCACGGCAAATTCACGCTGTGTAGGAGGGTGTAACACGCGAGACTCAAAGCATGACGGCTCTGGGGGGATCCCCACGAGCCCCGAAGGACCCAGTGCAGCGTCTCGGGGGGTCGCCTCGCGAAATGTGTCACTCGCGCACAGTGGGAACCCACCCCCCACCTCCCCGCCCCCTCTCCGCTCGCAGGGGGCCACCTCGGGGAAAGCGAAACCAAAAGGGAGGAGAAGGAGGAGGAGGCAGCGGGGATGGGGCGGGCAGGGTCTCCCAGCTGCTCCCTTCGCTCCTCCCCTCCGCGTCCCGAGATGCGGGGCTTGGGATGAGCTTCTCGGCGGGGTTCCTGGCAGCGTGCAGAGGCTGAGCCGCAAGAGAAAAGTTTTTTGGGTTTTTTTTTTCCACCCTTTTCCCTCGGTCATGGAGCCCCGAGCCGGGTTGCACGACAGCCCGGAGCTGCGCCGGGCCACGCGGCTGAGCGTGGTGGAGCTGCGCTCGCTTTTCGAAGCTCGCTGCGCAGCCGTGGCCGCCGCCGCCGCCCGGCAGCTCCCGGACCCGGCCAAAAGGGCGTGTTGCCGGCGTCCCAACGGGGTGCTGCCCCCCGTCATCCCCCGGCTCACCGTCACCGCCGAGGACGGCGAGGACGGGCAGGGCAGCGCCCAGGCACAGCCGCCGCGGCGCCCGGGGGGCGGGTGGCTGAGCACGGACGGCTCGGGGCACCGCAGGCTTTCCACCTCCTCGCTCTCCTCCACGGGCTCGTCGTCCCTCTTGGAGGACTCGGAGGACGACGTGCTGAGCGACACGGAGGGCAGGAGCCAGGGCATCGTGCACCTGGAGCACGGCGAGGAGACCAACCAGGTAACGGGGGGACGGGGACTGCCCTGGGGGCACCGAGCCCTCCCCTGGGAGCGAGGACTCCGGGACCCGGCTCCCTGCAAACTCCGGGGAACTCCTGTCTCTAAACCCGGCCAGGTGCGCGTGGTTCGTTTTCTGCTGTGAAATTGTACTTGATGTCCCGAGCATATGGGGGGACCTCTTTTGTTCCTAAGTGAGTTGGCTTTTTCTTTGTTTCTTTATTCTTGTACACCCTCCCCCCCCCAGTCTCCTTTATCAAATCTTCAAAACATTTTTTTACCCCACAGGCATTTACCAGCAGGTATTTTTTGTCTCTTGCAATCCTGGAGTCTGGTTGTCAATTTTTGAGCTGCTTCTTGCTGTGTCCATGACAGGAGATAGGGAGGAGCTTGGAACGCGTAGAATGCTCGCTTTTGTCCTTCTGGCAGTAACACATTCTTCTCAGTAAATCCCCTCTGTAATTTGGCAGCTTTCATCCATGAAGTGCACTCTTAAAGACATATAGTTAGTTGCTTTTTCATGATCTTTAATGTACATTTGTCTGACTTCTTATAATACGCTTCTTGGGTTTGGTGTTTTGTTTTTTTTTTTTTTACTGAAATGTATTGCTTTAGTGAATTCTCCCTCCTACCTTTGTTGAGACCACAACTGAAATTCTTACTGACACTGGATTGTTTTTAAGCAGAACATATGTTTGGAAAAGAAAATGTACAAGTGAGGAGTAATGCAACTTGTAGGTGATAGCTCCAACTGGACTTTTCTCATCGTAATTGCGGGTTTACTACTTTAGAGGACACTTAACACAGGAGCTAAAATGCTGTGCGCAATGTGTGTTTTGTTTGCATCAACTTGTGGCCTAACTTTGAGGGGAAAAAAAAGTTTGTATTTTTTCATGTTGCATATCAAGAGACTGTTAATACCACTTCATTCATACTTTTGAACCTAAGATAGAACCTGGTGTGCGGGGGGAAACAATTAGTGCTGTATTGCCGTTTGGCATTCTTTTCTGAAATACATGCTGTGCTTGTGGGGATTTGGTGAAAGTAGTGGAATAGAAATTAAAGGTGGAAAAGGGCTATTGGATCATTTGACTCAATATCCCTGCTATTGCAGTGTGCTGTGTGCATGGTTAATAGGGAACAAGAAGTTAGTGCTAGCACTCTAGCAGTACAGAGAACTCTGAGACAGCATCGTGATGTCTGGTTAACTTGTGTATACAATTGTCTGTGAATACAGGCTGAAGAAAAAGCTATTCTCCAGGCATGAGGCCATGCTGCCTTTAAGGTTTTGCTTCTGCATCTCTGAAGTCATTGGTATTGTACGCAATATTGAGTCTTAAATCATGCATTAGAACTGTATTCCTTAGAGATGTGCATCATGCATGCATGTATCTAAACTATACAGCATAAGTGGATGTCAGAGGTATTAATTTAAATGAAGTTTCTAGGTGCTGAAAAATTGGAAAAGACTTTAGTCATCTTTTAATGAAAAGACAAGAAAATTTTAAAAGTAAAGAAGTTCTTTAACAATGATTTATAGACAAACTAAAAAATAGCTGTATTATAAGTACTTTAAACTCTGAGAGAATGTCCTTGTTTTGGTGTGTGAGAAATTGAGAACCTAAACGGTATTATGAGAATTCAGGTTTTGGAGAAAATTTTTCCTGGTTTCCCAGTTTTAGTGTGACTGCAGGATTTTTTAATGTCACATTAATAAAGTAAATATTCACTTAGCTCTAGGATATGTAATGTATTTAGTGGCTTAGTTACTTGTCCATACATGCACTGTAGGGGAAGATGGGGCAAACTTCACACCGAGAGCCTGCATTCTGGCTGATGTTCACTCTCTCATCATTGCTTCTCTGACAGTTTGGCAAACCAGAGCTGGGTCTGGTGCGTAGGACTATCACTGACTTTATGACACCACCTAATAAATTAAGTGGGACGAATCTTTTATCTGCTTAATGCATGATTATGTAGTTCATCCTTGGTCCATTACCCACAGAAAGCTTGGGTGCACTGTGGGCTTGCTCATACCTAGAGGTGTCCAGTACAGGCTTGTTCTTGAGTTTGATGTCTTTCAGCACTGCTGTGATATTAGCAATCCGTACACTTGGCTGTCCATTCTTTACAGACAAAATTTTTCTAGTGAAGCAGTGAGTACAAAGAATGCCAAATTAGAGGTCTCCGCTTTGGACCTCTGTGGGTTCAAATTTACAGGATGTGTCCTGTGTACTAATTAATCTTGGGGCAGGTTGAATTAGAATGGAAGGCTTTGCGTTCAATGCAGGCACATACATGTGAAAATATCTAGGAAGTTTTAGGATTTAAATGGGTTTTATATTTTGAAGATTCTGTTTAGGAGTAAATTAGCACATTCTGTTCATATTTACTGTTTTTAGTGTATGTATTTTGACAGATGAAAGCTTGATATCAGTGTGGAACACAAAGGACAGAGGCTTTGGAACGAAACCAAAATTTTAACTAGGCCAAACTTGGTGTTCCCCAATTCATGGGAAATTGTGATACTTTTTAATTTCCCTTGCTTTGGAATTTCCTTACTTTTCTTTGGAAATGTTAGAAACTAATTTGGAGCCTGGCACCTTATGAGTAAGCTCAGACCAGTGCTCAGCATACTGCTGGGCTGTCAAACCTACTAGACTCCCCAGTGCCTAGCAAGGACCTTGGAAACTTTCCCAGGTCTTAAACTGCGGGAGGAGAAGTTCTGATAATATTCCTGTTATCGGGGCTTCAAGGCTTCCATCTGCAGACCCAGGAACTTGAGACCTAAGCTGAAGAAAGCCCTCTGAGGTCTCTCAGCTGGATGCTTCTCTACTGCTGGTCTGAAAGTCAAGACCCAGTTGGGGCTTTGAAATATTGTGGGTTCTCAAGGTGCTTGTGCTGGCCTGTGTGAGAGATGAGAAACTCTGCAGCTCTTCCTCCGTGTACGGGGCTTGCTGCCCTGGAGTTGTCAGATCTTAAATCCTGGGATGCCAGGGCTGGAAGCGCTGTTTCCAACTGTGCCTCTTGGAATACGATTCTCCCTGGCAGCTCACAAGACGAACAGAGAGTTCTCCAAGAGGATGAGTAATTCGGTTAGGCATTTCACAGAGCATTCTGAGTGAATGAATTGGCAGATCACGACAATGTTAAATTTTTGTTTCTTACTGAGGGCAGTATATGGGTATGTCCCTAGAGCCTTAGGGCCCCTGTTGGGGGTAGCGAATACCTTGGGACTGATGACTGATGATTACAGTATGGTTCCAGCCTGGCTCAGCAGGGACAAAGTGTTGTTTGCATCTAGGCAGGTCTGCCTTCTAGAAAAGCTCAGTGGGTAAGCATGCCAGTTCCTTGGCATGTGTTTTGCATTTCATTTTGCAGTAATTAAGAGAGGCTTTGGAAACTGCACTGCCCTGGCTTTCCTGGAAGAAGACACCTCTGGCAATGAAAAGCTGGAAGTGTGAGATAAGCCATTCTTCTACTGTCCTGTTAGCTGAACTGGTGGTTCTGTAAAAATGGATAGCGCATAGCTGTGTTAATTGCATACAATAGCTGGAGCTTCACAAATCTTGACAGTTAACTGAATAAAAAATTATTGGTTATTTTTTAAAGAGCCAATTGACAGAATAGATTTTACTCCTTGACAGCAGTTTACGTTCCTGCCTTCCCTTGCGTTTAAATGGGAGGTCTACTTTTCTACCCTTGCTTCATGCCATTTTGGAAAGTGTACATACACAGTTGAATTTTGCAGTGAAAGCACCAGTGATCCATTTACAGTAATGGAGAGATTTATATATTAAGAAATATTATATATTATAATATATATTATATATATATTTATAATATTATATATTATTATAATATTATATATTATTATATATTAAGAAATAAATAAATCTAGTTAGCAGCATCTTTGTTGGGACAGAGACTTTAAGAAGTGGTTTTGATGGAGAATAAACACCATGTTAATGTACAGCAGCCTCTTGTTCTCTTTTTAGGAGAATGTTATTTACTACATAGAAATATGCCAAATAAATCTACCCGTTCTCATAACTGTGACCTGTCATTCCAGATTCCTAGATCTGTAACCATGAGAACAGCTGACAGCTTGCTAGAGATAAAGCAATTCAGTTCTTGCTTGCAGTGATACCAGTCCAGAAAGTTTGCAGGGTTATGCTTGTTTGGTTACACTGATCTTCTTGTTATTTTTAATAATACCAAGTACATTGGACAAACATACATAAGGGTGCGGATGCTTAATAAAGACCAAAAGTTTCAGCTACTTCAGCTCAGGGGTGGGTTGCATAAGCTAATGAAGTAGAATAGAATTGTTATTTTTAAATGAAGAATGGGAGCGAAGGGATGACATAAGTAAGACTGTTAATGGATTTTTAGCCTACTTTCCAAAGGAAAGAAAGGTTATGTAATCACTCTTATCAATTCCTTTTTAACTTTAGTGGATTTCAGCCAAATTTGGCAGTGGGATAGATGTCTCAAAGTTTCTTCAAGAGCTCTTTAAAGTTCCACCAAGATCAGCCTCTGGGTGGATGAGAGGAAACCAAAATAAATGCATACCTTTTCTTCTCAGGATGAGTTGAATGGTATCTTCTGTTTTGCTTTCTAACTAGCGAATTGACATGTCCATACTGACCAGTTGATCAGTGCTTAAAGTGCTTGAGCCAGGCACAGCAGGTAGTGCCTTTTGTCCTGAAGGTAATTAGGAGAAAGTATGGGAGGGAGCATACAGTGCAGTGGGCTGAGGAGGTTATGGAACATGGAAGGCAATAGCTGAGGAAGAGGGGAAGAAGGTGAGGAAATTGTGGAGGGGTGTGGAAATGTGAGAGGGGTTGGATTTTTTTGGCACAAATTTTATAGAGGACTGTTACAAGCTGTAGTTACTCTGATAAAAGTGCAGAACTGGTGGCATCAGCCAAGGAGAAACTAGGCTTCATTAGTGTGCTGCTCATGGAACAACTACTTTTAATGGAGTACATTTCATAGTTCTAAAATAAAAAAGAAATGCCAGTTTATAATGAACAGCCCTGTATACTGAAATCTGTCTGTTGTATGCTGAAAAATTATGCGGTGAAGAGCAGTGGAGTGTGTTCCACATTTCCACATTGCCTAGTTATCAGGCTAAAACTCTGAATTTGGAGCCTTCTGTCTTCAGTTTGAGGATTGTTTCTTCTCCACTGTAGAATCAGTATGAGTTCTAGTGGTGACTGTTTATTAGTACTATGGTTCCTTGTCTAGTAGGAAATGAGTTGGTTCTTGCCAAATCAGTTGAGGGAGAGGCAGGCGAATATCTTACCAATTAAGAGTTTCTGATCCTGGATATATCTGAAATGCTGACTTACAGGTTGCAAGATTCTTCTCTTTTGAATCTATTTCTTTCTGATAGTTTTCATATGACAAAGGACATCTTGTTGCTTGGGTGTGCACAAACTCTATTATATTTTTTTTCTTATGGACCTATTGGGTTAGGTGTGTTATAGAATTTCCTTTGTATGTGTGCTTCCATAGTTCAGAGCTTCCTGTAATGCTTATTATATCTGAAGTGGAGAGAGAAAGTAACAGTGTACTCCTTAAAGGGTAGTACGTTCATGTTTAAAGATGGCATGCCCCCTTTAAAAAAAAATCTGCTTAGATTTTTTTCTGAGGCTGTCATTGACTCAGCAGAGTTGGAAGTTTATTTGTGATAGCCAATGCCAGTCTGAAAAAGAATAAGGGTGGTGGCTGGGCTGGAGCTGGCTTGGAAATGTTGCATGTCTCTGTGTATTTTTGGGTTCTGACACTCTTGCCCTACTAGACTGGTTAGATGAGGGTGAATTTTTTTTAATTGAACATGTGGTAGTTAACATAGACAAAAATAACCTCTCAACTCACATCTGAGATTTATCATAAATGGAATGTGTTAAAGTGAATCAGTATGATAAAATGCTTACAATGTTTAATCCCACGAATATTTCTGCAAGCTGAGAATGCACATTGTTATTTATGTGGTAGATAGCTGTTTTGGTTAGCAGTGAATGAGAGAAGAGCTAAAGATCATAATACGTAGCATTTTGTGGTGATTTTTATGAAATGTGATGATAGAAGTAGTATTATCCTTGCATATCTTGGAAGGAAAAAGCGGTTGTCTTGTACAGTGCCAGTGCTATCTGTCTCTTATCTTCTCTGTCAGTGTAGTTTTTGCAGAGAAAGGGGGCCGAGGCCAAAAGAACTGGCTTATCGGTCTGTGTTACTTTGGACCTTGCTTAGAGTAGGTTTAGATTGCATTTTTAAGTTCTCAACCTGCTTTACCAACAGAGCTTCCTCTAAAAAGCTCACAAATCGGGCAAGATATCAATTGTCTGTCCATAGCATAGCTCACCTGGGGAAAAAGATCATTAAAAAAAAGCAGGTTTTCATCTCTTTCAGCTCAGTCTGAGCAAAAGCAGAGGGAAGCGGGGAAGGCTATCTCTTCATCCAGTGGCACACTATCAAACAGATAGGTGTATTCTTTTCAGTACTTATTTGATCCATTCCTGTCACTAGCAGAGCATGCTTTCAGGGACAACACATACCCAGCATCATTTGAGTGGGGTTTTGTATCAACAAACACTGAGCTTCCCACAATGGATGAAATTTTCCGTTCTAGTCCAAAACATGGCAGAATGAGACTGATGCTATAGCAACCTACCCTGAACCCACCAGGCCTAACTCCTGTTGCGTGCTACCAAACCTTCTATTCCTTGGCAATTTTGAGGAGAAATTAGCCAAAGATCAGTTGGCAGCTCATTTGAGGCAATATCATAGACCTGGCACAATTCAGATTTCAAGCTTGGGAGAGTCTCTACAAGTCAGTCGGTGACTATAGCAAGCATGATACAGATGCTGCTTTGCTGGAGCTTGCCATTAACCCAGAATTTTGGAACACTTGTTATCTGTAGTCTGGAATATCCAAGTAAAGTGGCACAGTGAATACAAGCTCTTTGAACTGTTTACCCCGGTCCACTGATATAGCCTTTGTTTTCCTCTCATTTAACTTCAATCAGCTGTTCTTCATCAGCCTTCTGACCTCATCCGTGCTTGAGCTAAATTGATATAAGGTGTGGTTATAGGTGATGAAGAATAGGTATTGATACATGTTATGTCTGCGTGTAATTGGCACTGAAATGTGCATGATTCATCAGTCCACCAAATGATTACTTGTTTAACAGGAAGCTGGGATGTCGTAGAACTGTGTGAGTAAGAAAGCTAGTGGAAATATCACAGTTCACGTGTTGTTTCAGGGGAGAACACAAACTTCTGTAGCCTTCATACAACTTCCATATGATAAGAGTAATATCTTTTGGTCAGTTAGGTTGACTGTGCCATAGAAAGAGAATACCTTTGATTTCCAGTGATGGTAAGAAATCGTTGTTCACTGTCAATTTCACTGTTCCTCTACCCTGCTCTCTACCACATCTTGACATAAAATGATCCAGTCTTAGCTGTAGCTGCCTTCACTACTCTGAGCTGCTACAGAAGACACAGCTTTCTTTGTGTAAGCTTGTTTTTCAAGCAGCTCTATATAGATGAGAACACTGCAGTGGTTATTCTCAGTGATGTTCACTGTGGACAGCACGTTATTTCTGTGTCCTGCTTTCTTTACTCCCTGTGGTGGAGCACTGAATTAAATGTAGGTTTCTGTTTCTCACCTTTGAGGTGCTGGTAGTCTCCAGAGTCTACATGTAGTGCACACAAGAGATTGATGAAGCTCAGCTGTGAAGGGTATGGTTGGCCATGCCACTCCTCAGACACAGGTGAACTTGGGGAGGCTCAGCTGCGTGTGAGGCAGCTGTCACCTAGGTTTTCCCAAATACAAGAGGGCCGTCTCCCACAGGGCCTGAAGAGCTTCTCCAGGCACAGCGCTCCTTTGAGTGCCCTCTTTAGCAGAGGCGTGTTAAAAAGGCCAGCCAGCTCTATCTCACTCTGTAGGGCTTTGGAAAGGAAAGGGGGATGAAACACTGTTGTCACGTGTCAGCACCTTCCTTCCACCACAGGAAAGTGTTCAGATAGAGAATTATAGTAGCACTGAAGTTTTAATAATGTCTTAAATGCAAAATTAACCACTTGAATGTCAGAAATCTTAATAATTGAAGTTTTCTGTGCAAACTGAAGTCATCCTCTTTATGTCAGTGCTTACACTCTTCTGCAGGGCTTGTGACACAGTCTTTAATTATATAATAACATATCGTAGTTCCTATTTATTCAGTGTAAACAAACAAATCCTGACTCTATAAAAAGCAGCTGCTTTTTTTTTGTGTTTTTTTTTTCTTCTGTCCTCTTTGTCTTTACCATTTTTACTTCACTTATTGAGAATCTACTGTAGACAAAGTTACTGTGGTAGTTTTAAGACAGTCATCACTGTAGATTTCCAAATGTTAATGAGTCAGTTTCCACAGTCTCTGTTACACAAACTTTTTATTCATAACTTCTAGACAAAACACCAATGGAAAGACATGTTAATATGAAAAGTACCCACTAATTTTGAAAACCCAAACTGAGGTGTCAACTTCTGCTTTTCCTAATACCTACTGTCATACAGTATTGTAGAACAGCTCCCATTAACTTCAGCTGCAGGTCTTCAGCTGCTAATAAGACCTATACCCTCAAGTCAGTCAAGAGGAGAATGATAAAAATACAATTAGCAGCCATGGTGAAAGTCTGCCTAAATAAATACCTTGCCTAGTCTCTCCCATAGACACCAAGAAAGGAAAGCAGTTTTCTTCCTGTGATCTGTCTCTTTTGTTGCATACCTGTCTGAACAGAGAGGGGTCCTGCAACACAGCATCAGTCACTATTTAACTTTAACTTGCCCTTTGAGTTGATCTGAAATATAAACCAGTTGCTTATTGGTTGAGTTCTACATTAGAGACTGTAGAATATTAATATACAGTTATTTTAGTTCTGTTATTTTGTATATTTTCAGTGCTTGCCTGAATATTGATTTCTTAATGTAATTGTCTCACGTTCTCCTGTTGTGGGTTTGCTTTTATTGGAGAACGTATTTTCCTTGTTTTTTTAAGGCAATAATCTGCTTGCTCATGAAGTTTTCATCTTCTGTCTAGTCTTTCTCCCAGCATTTTCAGTGGCATTCCCAACCAGTCTCACTCACTACCCTCCTGTTTGCCTGCATGTATTCTGTACCTAAAACAGCCCTCTCACCCCCCTTGTCTCTAAAGTTTTGCTCTTGACTAGCCTGCGTGAGAGTCATGCAGCTTCTTGTTGCACTGTGTCTGCTCATAAAACTGGTCATTTGAAAGCATGAGAGAAGACCGCTAGCTGTACCACATGGGCAGGGATCTTCAAAGATTTTCAGCAGAGTTGATAATCTCAGAACATTTGAACACTGTCCAGTAGTAGAAGGTGCTGACATGTGACAACAGTGTTTTATCCTCTTTTTCCTTTCCTTTCCAAAGTGCTGCAGGGTGAAATAGAGCTGACTGGCCTTTTTAACACGCCTCTGCTAGAGAGCACACTCAAAGGAGCGCTGTGCCTGGAGAAGCTCTTCAGGCCCTGTGGGAGATGGCCCTCTTGTATTTGGGAAAACCTAGGTGACAGCTGCCTCACACGCAGCTGAGCCTCCCCAAGTTCACCTGTGTCTGAGGAGTGGCATGGCCAACCATACCCTTCACAGCTGAGCTTCATCAATCCTTTGTGTATGTTGTGCCCAGTGATCTCCGCAGAAGTGAACTTCTAAAGACTAATGATTGTCTGCTGTAAATGAACCTGAGGTTCTTAGAATTTTGCAAATTGTTGTCAGGTTAATTTCTGCTCTTCCTGTGGCCTGCTCCTGTTTTGATGGCTCTCCTCTTGCCAGATTTCAGGCTCCTTCCTCAAAATTCAAGGTTAAGGAGCTTTCTTCAGAGGATTCATCAGAAAATTTGTAAATGGAATTAAGATGTCTTTTCTAGCTTTGGAAACAATTGAAGTTTCATTGGAATTGTTTTTTCTGAAGCAAAGAGTTTTTNTGTGCTCTTTAGCAGAGGCGTGTTAAAAAGGCCAGCCAGCTCTATCTCACTCTGTAGGGCTTTGGAAAGGAAAGGGGGATGAAACACTGTTGTCACGTGTCAGCACCTTCCTTCCACCACAGGAAAGTGTTCAGATAGAGAATTATAGTAGCACTGAAGTTTTAATAATGTCTTAAATGCAAAATTAACCACTTGAATGTCAGAAATCTTAATAATTGAAGTTTTCTGTGCAAACTGAAGTCATCCTCTTTATGTCAGTGCTTACACTCTTCTGCAGGGCTTGTGACACAGTCTTTAATTATATAATAACATATCGTAGTTCCTATTTATTCAGTGTAAACAAACAATTCCTGACTCTATAAAAAGCAGCTGCTTTTTTTTTGTGTTTTTTTTTTCTTCTGTCCTCTTTGTCTTTACCATTTTTACTTCACTTATTGAGAATCTACTGTAGACAAAGTTACTGTGGTAGTTTTAAGACAGTCATCACTGTAGATTTCCAAATGTTAATGAGTCAGTTTCCACAGTCTCTGTTACACACACTTTTTATTCATAACTTCTAGACAAAACACCAATGGAAAGACATGTTAATATGAAAAGTACCCACTAATTTTGAAAACCCAAACTGAGGTGTCAACTTCTGCTTTTCCTAATACCTACTGTCATACAGTATTGTAGAACAGCTCCCATTAACTTCAGCTGCAGGTCTTCAGCTGCTAATAAGACCTATACCCTCAAGTCAGTCAAGAGGAGAATGATAAAAATACAATTAGCAGCCATGGTGAAAGTCTGCCTAAATAAATACCTTGCCTAGTCTCTCCCATAGACACCAAGAAAGGAAAGTAGTTTTCTTCCTGTGATCTGTCTCTTTTGTTGCATACCTGTCTGAACAGAGAGGGGTCCTGCAACACAGCATCAGTCACTATTTAACTTTAACTTGCCCTTTGAGTTGATCTGAAATATAAACCAGTTGCTTATTGGTTGAGTTCTACATTAGAGACTGTAGAATATTAATATACAGTTATTTTAGTTCTGTTATTTTGTATATTTTCAGTGCTTGCCTGAATATTGATTTCTTAATGTAATTGTCTCACGTTCTCCTGTTGTG
Organism: Piaya cayana; assembly: GCA_013389865.1. Classification (NCBI taxonomy): domain Eukaryota; kingdom Metazoa; phylum Chordata; class Aves; order Cuculiformes; family Coccyzidae; genus Piaya; species Piaya cayana. The sequence goes on from WAAB01022981.1 coordinate 14,870, forward strand.
GGTTTGCTTTTATTGGAGAACGTATTTTCCTTGTTTTTTTAAGGCAATAGTCTGCTTGCTCATGAAGTTTTCATCTTCTGTCTAGTCTTTCTCCCAGCATTTTCAGTGGCATTCCCAACCAGTCTCACTCACTACCCTCCTGTTTGCCTGCATGTATTCTGTACCTAAAACAGCCCTCTCACCCCCCTTGTCTCTAAAGTTTTGCTCTTGACTAGCCTGCGTGAGAGTCATGCAGCTTCTTGTTGCACTGTGTCTGCTCATAAAACTGGTCATTTGAAAGCATGAGAGAAGACCGCTAGCTGTACCACATGGGCAGGGATCTTCGAAGATTTTCAGCAGAGTTGATAATCTCAGAACATTTGAACACTGTCCAGTAGTAGAAGGTGCTGACATGTGACAACAGTGTTTTATCCTCTTTTTCCTTTCCTTTCCAAAGTGCTGCAGGGTGAAATAGAGCTGACTGGCCTTTTTAACACGCCTCTGCTAAAGAGCACACTCAAAGGAGCGCTGTGCCTGGAGAAGCTCTTCAGGCCCTGTGGGAGATGGCCCTCTTGTATTTGGGAAAACCTAGGTGACAGCTGCCTCACACGCAGCTGAGCCTCCCCAAGTTCACCTGTGTCTGAGGAGTGGCATGGCCAACCATACCCTTCACAGCTGAGCTTCATCAATCCTTTGTGTATGTTGTGCCCAGTGATCTCCGCAGAAGTGAACTTCTAAAGACTAATGATTGTCTGCTGTAAATGAACCTGAGGTTCTTAGAATTTTGCAAATTGTTGTCAGGTTAATTTCTGCTCTTCCTGTGGCCTGCTCCTGTTTTGATGGCTCTCCTCTTGCCAGATTTCAGGCTCCTTCCTCAAAATTCAAGGTTAAGGAGCTTTCTTCAGAGGATTCATCAGAAAATTTGTAAATGGAATTAAGATGTCTTTTCTAGCTTTGGAAACAATTGAAGTTTCATTGGAATTGTTTTTTCTGAAGCAAAGAGTTTTTCTGCTTCTTAGAGGTGATTAACTTAGAGCAGTTCTCAGAAGAATGAGACACATGGGACCAACACTGGTAGTTCAGCAGGTCTACAGGAAATATGTGGTTTGAGACCCTGATCTTCTGAAAGAGGAGTAACTAGAGCAGGTCTTAAAATGTGGCCTCTATTTTTCTCCATCACTGTATGCTTATGTAACGCAGTGATTAGAAAGGATAAAAATCTGTGTGAACAGTTTTTGTATGTGCAGATTGACTGTTTGTTATCTTTTGAGGGGTTTGAGTGGGTTGTTGGCTAAGTGCACTTGACCTGAATGTTCTAATCATGATAAGCTCTGCTTTCTGTGGGCTCCTTCCTCAACCATTCCCACCCATGCGCATTCTGTAGGAACAGCAGCACCGTTTCCACAAAGGGTCAGCTTTGTTCAGAAGAAACTAGGAAACCTTCCTACGCTCCAGCTTGCACTTTTCATAGCACAAAATAGCGAGTGTCAGAATTTTGGGCTGATAATTGGATACTGTTTGCATTGTCTTGCTCTGTGGAATTTAGATAAGGAACATTTTGCCTTCTTTGTACTAATACAATTAAATCCTGGGGTGCATGTTTCATTCTGTTGAAAATCCAATGAGAGGATTTTTAAGTGGAGATTCATGAATTCCAGATGCTTTTCCCCATCACTTGTTCATGACATCATCATGATTCCCACAGGCAATCAGTAGAAAAAGTAACGAAGCCACATTTTAAATACGTTAGGAAGACTTGAGTCTCTGGAGTGCTCTCTGGCCTAATGATCTGCATAGATTTGGGCACTAATAAGGACTCTGTAACAATTTCATGACTTGTTTCCCAAAGTTTATAGCCAACCCAGAAATTATGTGACTGCCTTCAGCAATGAGATGAGGGAGGGAGGAAGTCTTGTGCCTAATTAGTACACCATCAGCCTCTAATGCTTTTTCCAGCAGCAGGACTCACTGCTGTCCAGAGCATGGTTTCCCATTACAACACTAAAACTATAGTGACAGGAAGCTAATGATTTTTTTTTTCATCCATAGGGATTTTATGCATTATTTCAAGAAATAAATTCTCTCCCATTGCCATAGCTGTGTTTCTTGATCACAGTCTGCCTTTTCAGTCCTCTGATTGTATAAGCAGCAATCCAAGTTAGCAATTTTCTTTTTACATTGCATTCTTCAAGAAAAAATGTAGCCAGGGCAGCAAAATCAGTCTTTACATGTGAAGTAACTTCTCTGCATGGTTTGTTCCCCTGTGTGCAGCGTAAGCCATGTAGCACCTGTGAAGGATGTTTCATATGTCTGTTTTTTATTGTGTGCTGAGCCCTGGTGTATTGATGTTGGTCGCTTTTGGCTTCTATCTATGTCCAATCTTGCACAGAAGCTGCTGCCTGCTCCATATTTCAGGAGGCTGGTGTAGGTGGTTGTGCAAGCTACAGGAGCATGGCTTGCAGTTCTGTTGCTAGGAACCAACGGTATGAAATTCTTTTAAGTTTAATGGATTTTTTTTTGGTATCTTTTACTATGAGATAAAAGTTTTGCTGGGTAAATCATCTATGTATAAACTACATCCTGTTTATTTTTTTTACGTGAGTTTGCATCTTCATAGTTGGCAATTGGTGTTTGGGTTTCTAAAAAGGTGGGATCTCCAGGACCTTGATTGTAAACACATTTGTTTACCTTCAGGGCAGAGGAAACATACTCTGTACAACACGCTTACTATTGTTCAAACACCCACAACCCTTCAGGGAGGCAGATGCCTTGTTTCAGTTTCAGTCTTTTGTTTAGTCACTCCTGCTTATATAAGGTCTGAATTTGACTCTTTAAGGCCATGTTATGGAAATTAAAATCTTAAATAATCTCTTGTCTGCTGGAACTACCTGCTTCTGATATGGAGGAGGAATTCAACTTGCCTTTCTTGGATGTTCTGTTAACCAAAATTCTCTTCTAAACCTTTAGTTTTGCTTGAGGGAGAAGTCATCTTTTCTCTGGATTCCTTACATAGTTCATAGTGTTGACTTTATGCAGGAAGAGTTTCTCTAATCTTCAGTTTGCTGAAAAAAAAGCTGCTACCATGTGACCCAGAAGGCCCTCTCACTCCTAAGGGGAAGGGGAAAGGTCCCCATTTCTGTGTAATTCTGGCTTTCTCTATCATTGCTGCATTCCCTTTATGGGCTTCCACTCTGTCTGGAACATTGGGACATTGGCCTCACTTGTTCTGTTGTGATGCTAACCGGAACAGGAGTGATTTGTTGGTTTTTTTTGGGGGGGTTGTTTTTTTTTTAAAATCTTTTCAACACAGTGGTTTGGAATAATCTCACAGTTACTATGTTAAAGCTCAGAGGTTTTAAAGTGGTTGCTGAAGGATGTGGCTTTACCCTAGGTAAATACCACACCCCACTAAATAACAGTGCCTATCGCATGTTGACACTGGCATTCCTTTGCAAAGGGTGGGCCATATTTGAACAGCGGCATACGTGATAGGTGAAGCAGTAACTGCTTATGCCTCTCTGGAAGAAAATGAGGTTGTGAGTTTGGAGGAGGCAAAGGACGAGAGGAGTAGTGGACTTTGTCTTTTGATAGAGAAGAAGAGCAGATGGCAAACCGCCACTGGTGTATGTCTGATCTGTTTTTGACATGACGTATTTTTAGACTCTAATAATCCTTTTCACTTAACGCTATATTGCTGCTTATTTGAGTGGTTGAATGCCTTATTAGAGTGCCTCTAGTTTGGTTTACAAGCAGTAATTACTTAAATTGTTCAACAGTGTTCTGAAATGGAGCTATTGCAGCCTGCAGTTATGGAGACTGGAGCAGAGATGGTGCACGTATCTGGACCTAGATCCCATACCGAGGCAGTGGAGTTTGGTCAGATCTTTAGCAAGTGAGTGCCCATTATTTTAGGATGCTATAAGGTGAATTAGCATAGTAGGAAAGAAAGTTATGTAAGCACGTTTTAAAAATCGATACTTGTCAGTAACCTCTTTATGTGTATATGTGTATGTACAATGCATGCATACAATAACTTAAGCAATCCTGATCTGCAGATAAGTGTTGATGTGAGTGACTTAATTTTTTTGAGTGAATGTTTTAGTACTTTTTAGGAAATTGGAATAAAGTGCAGAAAGGGATTATGTAACTGTCTTCACTGTCCTGCAGGGCGTAAGTATCTTTAGACCATTGGTGATGATGTCACTAGAACTTCTTTAAAAGCATTGCAACTCTTTGACTGGGAGTAGCGCAGTTCTGACTTGGTTACAGTTGTCCCTTGTAACTGAGTTAGACCATGATTTTACAGGTATTTGTAAAGCTTGTTTGAAAACTCACAGATACCCATGGAAAGCCGTTTTCAGAATATCTCACCTGAATATTTTGGTTTTGTTGCAAGTTAAAGCTATTTGTTCTTGTCTTTCCCAGTGGACATGGAGAGTAATTGACAGTTCTTACAGTTAAGAAAACTTCTTGCATGCTAGAAGACAGTTGCCATGCTTGTTCTTCTCAGGATAAACAAAGAGAATTCATTCAGTCTCAGCGATAAGATATTTGTTATTCATCCCTAAACTTTCCTTCAGTTTGTCAAAACTTACATGGATTATTGATCTGAATATATCAGAATCATCACAGATAACCAGTAGGTCATTACAGCAACCTTCACTTTATCCTTGTGCTTCCTATGCTCTCCTACAGGAAAAAATGAATTCTAGCACAATATTCTTCTGCCGCTAAAGTGTTACATTCCTTTCAGGCAAAATCTCAAAGCTGTATGGAATAGGGTGTCTGGTGCTCTTACACAAGGATATGTTGAAAGTATGGTAAGCTTTCAACATGCGTTTTCTGCCGGAGCTGCTAGGGATAGGAAGAGTATTTGACAAGTTGATAGAAGACAATGTTGCAATACCTGTCTGATGGTAGTAGTTAGTGGTGAATGGGGAAGTGTAACAAAGAATAAGCCTTAAAATTTCTTTCATTTGTCTTTATGTTTAGACTGGGAATTCTCCTGTTGCTGCTTAATCACTAAGGCGTTAAACTGGTGGTGAGCCTGGACCTGAACTGCTGGGCAAGCAGAAGAGAGCTGTGTGTCTAGGTAACCGCCTGCACCACCTTAGCAAATAATATGAAGCGCATGCTCAGCTTTCTTCCCAAGTGCATAGAGTTCACTCAGGGCAGATTAGCTTCTTGAAGTTATTTCCTGGCTTGTTACCAGAACACAGTCTCTTTTGATGTTATGCAGAAACCACACCTGATTTAAATGGATTGGCACCTCCTCTAGTATTTTTGGATTTGAGGTCATACGCAATTCACAAATGACATATCTGTGCCTTAAAAAAATTGTGCTTATGTTTTAGGCTGAACCTGTTTATTGGTCTATGTATAGAGAAGTGTGGATATATTTTAAGTATTCCCAAATATTCATCCTGTTTGGAACTGGTAATTCTGTGCCTTGCCTAACAGGACGTTAGGCTGATTTTTTTCTTCTAAAGAGTGTTGTATTTAGATGTCCCTTTCTCATGATTGGTGATGTGAATCAGTGACACATGACAAGTCGAGTATGGGCAGAAAATTCTCAAATTGCCAAACCATGGCACAAGAAGTTTCTGAAGACTTAAAATGCAGTTGTTTTGGAGGTTAAGAAGCATTTCTTTCCTTTTGCCACACCATCTGCTAAAGTGATGTTTTTGATTTGCCACAATTTTTTTCTGGATGATGGACAGCCTGGATAAATTTCAAGTGTCTGGGCTCAGAAAGTGAGTCAGCTTTTCTGTAATGAGGAACTTTCCATTTACTTCTTGGATAATAACATTTCAGTTTCCAGCAAAACTGATGTTCTGGCAGAAAGCTGGTAGTGGCAGAACCTCTTTGTTACAGTTATCCTGAGTTCAGTAGGGACAGAAGGCAGAGCTCCATCCTGTTAGAGAACTGGTGTCTTTCCAGGCAAGGAACAAGCTCTGCAGGGAGAGATAATGGCCGCGTTTAATGCCTGCTGTCAAAGGTAGGCATTTCAGTATCCCTTAAAAGAGATGATGTTGATTCTTATTAAAATAAAATCTGTGTTTTGGTCAACAGTATAGGCTTTTACAACATGGCTATGAGAAGAGTGGAGGAAACACTTGTGACAGTGCAGCTTTGAAGCCATGTATTTCCTCGACTGTTTTGGCATTTAGCCTGGAAATGACATAAAGGTTTTAGAACTTTTACTTGATAATGATCAGAAACAAAATACCAACATTGATAACTGCAGTAGTCTGGAGCTCTTGTTAGTAATCTGGGGCTCTTGATCCTGTTCACATAAAGGCAAGGAATGCTTTCACTTCTTCACACTTCATTTTCCTCTGATTTGGAGAAGAACTACTCCTGAATTTACAAGTAGAATCCAAGTGTGGAGTGGGACATGGGATTTTGTGCTCCTAGTAATTTAGTCTGATACTGACCATTGGTTTCTCATTCCTTCACTACTTCTTTTAGTCCAGACACAGTGAATATCCATCAAGCTTACCAAGTATCCTAAAGGGTAGTGAGCCAAACACTATAGGCATCTCACTACATGGTGAGGCATGACAGAGGAGGAAACACAGGAACCTGAGGCTTCTGTCTTGCAGCGTTATTTCTGCTTATTGCATTAAGTGTTTCTCATGACTCCAAAGATTTAGCTCAGCCCATCTCGAGTGTGTTACAAACAGGAAATGAAAACCCTGCAGTCAGAGGATACACCTGCCAAATGCTGGTTAAGCAGCTGTGGCCCTCACCCGTGGCTGAGTGCAAAACCGGAAGCATCAAGGACCAAATACAAGCTAAACACCGTTTCTCCTCGGAGAGAGAAAGGTGTAGTCACACTTTGCCTGGCAGTCTGATGAGGGATGTTGATCAGGAAGTTGCTTGTGTAGCATGCAAGCTGCTGTTTTTTAGGAGTGTACGTTCTCCCTTGCTGTTGATTATCAGTCTTGCAGCTCCAGCTGGCACTGGTACACCATAGGAAGGTCAACTGTGTGACAAAGCAGCAAGTGTTAGTTCCCTTGGGGACTGAAGCAGATGAAAAAGTGGTCAAGGCTCCCAAAGGGTCTGATGTGTGGAAACTGCTCAGTGATTTCCTTGGTTAGGGATGTGGTTACATTGTTTGTATTCCTTGAGTGACAGCTGACAGCATTTGAAGTGGCACAGCCACCCTGACAGAAGGACAGTCACAGTTATTTGGACCAAATATCAGTTGGATTTGGTTGTCATAGCAGTCTGAATAGTCTGAAGAACGATACTGTTGTGTGTCTGGTCAGGGCACTGGCTTCTTATAGCAATCGCTCCGTTCTCCAGACTGCAGGCTGGACTGTCTATTGGTGTAATTATAGAGCAACTTTTTGATTCTGACCCTAAATACCTTTTTTCTAGCAATGAACAGTCACTACTCTGCAGGCATTGTGTTCATCAGGACCCTGTTTACTTCCCAGTGACAAGAAGATGAAATGCTGTGATATTACAATAGGGCTAAGTCATTTGCTGTAAGAGCATCACCCTGTCAAGCGTTGCACTCAGAAACTTAGTATTAAATGTTTTTGTGAGCATTTGCTCACATACTCCTGTTGGAACTTGCTTGATGAACATCCTTCTTGTTGACTTGCTCTTTCACCTCCCACCCATCGAGATCTTTGTCTTGATTTGTGATTCATGTCTGATTCAGCCAAGTGGGTAGTAGACTTGGCAGCAAGAATCTGCTTAGTTTGAGGACTCCAGAAACCTTTAGTAAGGGGCAGAAACACAGAAACTGGCTGCTGAGAGTATAAAGTAAGTTCCTTTTATGAAAAATTCAAGGAGGGGCTATTTTGTTATTTTGGGTAATTTTTGTTTTAGATGTGAGCAAATCTTACACCTTGCTTCCCTATTTAGAGCCTTTGTCTGTGTTCTCAGTGATGCTTCTCTCATCAAATAAGGAAAAAATTACGTGTATGCCTCACTTTCTGCATTGCAATGTGATGCTTTGTTAGATCTAAGTTCCTTCAAATACCAGATGATTCCAAGCCTTGGACTTGCTACAGTCTGGACAATTAAAAAACCCCCAAATCATGTGATTTTGATTGCATTGAAAAGCTTTTGCTATCTGCTTTATATATTTCAAAAGTGTGCGTATATATGTATCTCTGTATATATTATTAGAAGAAAAAACCAAGGAGAATTATAATTTATTCATATGGGGCATAAAAATGTCTGCTGCTCCAGGAATTGCATCTGAGCAAGTCAACGGCCTGCCCTATTCGGGTTTGCAAAGACAATTGTGCTAAGGATTAAACTGAAAGAACTCAAACCAGAATCCCTCAATAGGCAAATTCTGTAACTGGAAAGATACCATGTTGCTCAGCAACTCTCATTATCTTTTAAATTTTTTCTTATATAACATCACTCAAATCCTGAGATCTGTCCATGAGATGAAGCCTTATGATTGGCTGTCCCAAAGCTGCAGTTCTTTGAAAAAATGAAATCCCCAATAACCTTTGAAGCTGGCTGCTGTGAAGCTGCAACCATGGAAAACTCATTGGTTTGGTGGGAATTACACTGTTAACAACTATCTTGGTAGTGTCGTTTTGACAAAGCAGTAGATTCTTTGTTAAAAGGTTTATGATTTTTTTTAATAGATTGTAATAATAGTACTGCAGTTACTGATTACATTCACACAGAAAGAAAAGTGTATCTAATTAGAGAGTGATTAAATTAGGCTAGTAATTGTCTCTGGGATCTGCTCAGAATGACTTCTTATGGAAGCCTTTTATGGTAATCTCAGGTAGTGGCTGCATTGAGATAGATGAAAGCAAAGTTTTGTTCAGGCTAAGCTTAGTTCATTAAAATAACACGGTTACTAGCTTTGGATCTACATTTAAGTTTTCTGCCTCTGCAGGTCCAATATGCCAGGTCAAAACCAATTCAAATAAAGTGACAAACAATACTGAAAATGGAGAACAAATCTGAATATGTTAATTTCATTTTCCAAATTGAAGTAAATAATTGAGTAAAATGGCATAAAGAATTAAGAAAACAAACTAGCTTTCAAGCTGATTGAGTTTAGCTTTAAAAATAAAGGCAAGTAAAACAGTCAAGGATTTTGTAGATGAAAACAGCTTATATGGTTTCAAAAATGTTTTATTGTGTTAAGTAAATGTGCATACTATAAAAAGTAAAACAGAATCAACAACTGAACTGTAAAGCACATATCATGTTTTGGAGGAACAAATACTAGCAGAGAACTATTTGTGGCACTAGACCCTGCCATCTGCTTACACTGATACTTGGAACAGCTCTTACAGACCTCATGAGGATTTGTTGTATTACTTGGGAGTATCATGGGTGCTAGTGTGTCACCCAGGAAGGAAAAAATAATCGCAGTGAAAAGGTGAGCCATTGGAGGATGACTAACACTGTGTGTGGATAAGTTGTAAGTGATACCTGGCTTAGTAATGCTTAGTGTTAGCTTAGGACCTGCTCATAGAAAGCATTTCCAGCTAAAGGTCTGATGGCTTCCCAGGGGTTACTTTTCTAGTCACTGTTATAGGGTTACAGTGTCCTTGAAGAGGCCAGCACCCATTGCCTTCTGGCATACTTGCTCATTCCCACTGCGCTGCCTGAGATTGTTAGGCAAGGTGTTGCTCAGTGCTTTTGCATTTTGGGCACATGGCTCTTGCAGAATTATTTTGAAATGTGTAATAACTTCTTGAGATAATTAGAGTTTTCTGTACTCCCTGCAAGTCCCTGTGGAGGAACCTTGTTCCTTCCAGTAGCTATTGAGACACAGAGTAGGCAGTGACAACCAGCATTACAGATCAGATTTCAGCCCCCATGTCCCAGAGTGGCAGAATGTAGCCTAAATGATGTAAAAACTTTAAGAGAACAGTAGATTATGATGACTGACAATTAAGAACTTTCTTAAAACCTTTTAGGGGAAAAAAAGAGGTTACAAAGAAATTTCTCGGTATCCTTTTGTTTCTTGCTGTAATAATAGCTCTCTGTAGGCTTGAGTGGGCTTTCTACTAGTGCACAAAAAAAGACAACAGGATTGTAGATAAAGTAACTGCTGAAATTTTCCTGGGAATAGGATTCAAAGGTCATTGTTTAGTATAGATTAGCAGAATTTCCACAAAAATTTACCAGCTCATGCAAGAAACTACTCATCCATTCTACTACTGATGGAAAAATGAGCTATTTTAGGGGTACTGTTGATTTATATTACATTTCAGTGTACTTTTGTTCTTTTAACTCACTGTAGTTTCAAGTAACATGCTAGGATTATTAAATGGATTATTTTTTTTTCCATGAAGAGGACGTTTTTCTTATCCCCCTCACCCCCCAGCTTATTAATTTAGGTGTGATTGATGCTTTTAATTATTGTAATTGCTTCACTTAGGACTCAGTTTATGATATCTGTATGCAAGAGCTTGCCTGGAGGTAGTTATGTGTGTTTAAGGTGTTCACAGAACAGAGAGCTTTGTCTTCAACTTACCTTTAAATAAGGGAGAGATTTTATTTTACTTTCTCCACAGAAAAGCAGAGGAAGGTTCAGGTTGCTGTCCTCAGTTGCCCTTAGGAGTCTGAGTGGCTTACCTGCCCCTGAGGGATTCAGCAGATGCTCAGAGAGAGATTTTATTTGTTATATACTGCCTGTAAAACAACCACCACCAGAAAATCCCACCCAATTCAGGGAGTCTGAATTAATCTATTTGGTGAGCTTGGCTATTAGGATGTTATAGGCATTGTCCTGAAATGGTGGGAGGGTTTCAGAAAAGCTGGTTAGTTCCTGTGGATTAATTCTTGGGGACAGTGAGGTCTCAGCAAAAACCTTTTAAAATGAATGAAATGCCTCTTGTGAGTTTAGTGGGTTTTGCTCAGCCAAGTCCTAGTGCTGCGTTTGGGCAGCGTCATTATGGCTGTGTTTCTGCATGCTGTTATAATAACATGTGAAGTTGTTCTCATCATATGAAAAGGCCTGGAGAAGGCTGTACTCACAGGAAAGAGTGGCCCTCCGATACTGCTTGTCTTTGCTGTTATTTAGTGGGATAGGCACGATGACAACAGCTATCTGTGTCCAGGTTTGAATAGGTTAGCATCTTGTTCTGTGTTAGTGGTGGCTTGCCACATCTGCTGCATGGATGCATGCTTCTCTTCAGTGCTCTGTTTCAAATCCAGATGAGTAGTCCAGATACCACAGATGAGCGTCAGATACCAAGCCACAATCCTTGCATTGTAGGTGTACTGCGGGAATCAGTTCTCCCATTCTCTTCCCCTGAATATTTGTTCATTTGGTACTAGGGATGCTGTTCAAGTAGTGCAGACTGATCCATTGGCAGGAAACTAGCTTTTCCATTCTTTAGCATCCCATTCATTTTATTGCTTAGGGCAATATATATATGTATAGTATGTCAGGTACAGTTCCCATTGAGTGACTTCCATGCTGAATCTAAGAAAGTTATTATTTCTTGTGTTTGCCTCTTGGCCCTTTTGTAACGGTTTCCTTTTTCCTGTTAGAAAAATCTTTAGTATATTAATCTCAAGGGACATATAAAACAGCATTGGTAATGGGAAGGGCAGCTGTTGCCCAGCGTGTCAGTACAGAGTCATCTGAATTTTCCTTGAATAAATGTGAATAGCATAGACTGGCTGGCAATTTAGAAGAAATGAAGGCTTGAAGAAACGCAGGCAGAGCAAAAGATCAAGGAAGACTGAGCAAGAATCTAGAAGAAATGGACTGAGGGACATAGGGACTTCAAATTCAGAAGGGCAGTGGCAGCGGTCATCTTTGCCATCACAGCATAAAGCAGTGATTTGAAAAGCACATAATACCATTGCTATCAAAGAAGGAGAGATCTTGCTTTAGAAATAGAAGTGAGAAAGATTCCTCCCACAGCAGGCACACAAAGTTTTCATCTTCCCACTCACACCATTGCTCCAACAACACCCGGCCCTGTTTGTATCGTGGCAATTAGCATCCTACATTGAGTTAGTTAGGAGACTGGAAGCTATAGTAGGGGAAAGTATAGCTGCTGAACCCCTGCTGATGGCAGCACACCCCAGGGGATGGGTCTGGAAGCAATCCTTCCACCTTGAGCCTCATGTTTTCACTGTGTTGAGGGAAAAACGTTTGTAAAGAGATTATTTAAAATCATTTAAATTTTTTTAAATTATTATCAGTGTCTGCCTATTGGTTGAGTAGCTTAAACATCCTCATCCAAGGCAGCTGTAACCTGAGCAGTGGAAGTCCACTTGAGTTGGAGCTGAATTTGGCCCACTCTCTCTCCTTCACACCCACGCTACAAATGAAAGCTGCAGCTACTTAGGGGTGGGTGGGAGGGAAGAGGTGGGAAAGCCACTGGGATGTGGAGTTGCATTGACAGTTGAATTATGTATCTTGAAAACCTGAGCTGCTCATCACTTCTGGATGTAGCAATATTACAAGGCATTGGGAGACAGAATGCAGTTTGTTACGAGTGGGTCATTATGATGAGTACAGGACAATGCACACTTCTGATTAAGGGATGAGGAAAAAGCAGTGTTACTCAGAAAATTGGGCTGGAATCTTCAAAAACTAAATCTTTGTCAGGAATTACATTCAAAGGGGTCATTTTAATTCAAAATGATGTTTCCCTTCAGTTGTTCTTTAAGTAACATAGGCCTGTGTCCCTCTGGAGATGAAACAGCAGAGTAGACTGAAGGGCTTCTGTGATCAGTTAAATTTGGCCAATAGACTAGAGAAGTAATTTGTCTTTGCTACTTGAATAACAATATTTACATTGCACTTTCTTCCAGAAGGAGGCTATGGATATTTATAAGTGATGCACAAAAGTCTCTCTCATCCTCACTGAACAACAGCTAGCTCTGTCATATAGCCAAGTTGCTGTTTAGCACAGCAAGGTTCAGTTTGGAATAACTTAAGGCAAATAATACAGCCTATGAAGAATATGGTGGGGATTATTTATGAAACTGGAGTTTAGCTAGAGCTAGTAACAGCTGTGGAGTTGCAGTTAAGCACAGCAGTGTCTTTATTATTCTCAAATACCCCAGATTTGCTTTGAATGCTACCTCTCACTAGCATACTGTGTTTTCAGAAGTATTACTGCTGCATGGGGCCCTTATATCAGACTGAGAGTGACTTCATTTCAGCTTGAACTACATTCAAGACCAAAATAAGTTAAATAGGAAGAAGTGATCTTGTTTCAGAGTAAGTATGTTGATATAACGATTATATTGTTTATGCCAGTTTAATATGCAGCATAACTTAACTTTCTTGTGAATGCAAGTCCTTAAAAGATCACTTGTGTCTGTGAATTCACATACCCTCTTCATACATTCTAAGACTCTGCCCCTCTATTAGGTTATTCTGCTCCACTATTCCACTCATGTGAGACCTCACCTGGAGTATTGTGTCCAAGTCTGGAATCCTCAACATAAGAAGGATATGGAACCATTGGAACGGGTTCAGAGGAGGGCTACAAGGATGATCAGAGGGCTGGAGCACCTCCCCTATGAGGACAGGCTGAGAGAATTGGGGTTGTTCAGCCTGGAGAAGGCTCCAAGATCTTATAGCGACCTTCCAGTACCTGAAGGGACTACTAGAAAGCTGGGGAGGGACTATTTACAAAGGCGTGTACGGATAGGACTAGGGGCAATGGGTATAAACTGGAGAGGGGCAGAATTAGACTGGACATAAGGAGGAGTTTCTTCACGATGGGAGTGGTGAGGCAGTGGAACAGGTTGCCCAGGGAAGCTGTGGCTGCTCCATCCTTGGAGGTGTTCAAGGCCAGGTTGGATGGGGCCTTGGGCAGCCTGATCTGGTAGGAGGTGTCCCTGCCCATGGCAAAGGGGTTGGAACTGGATGATCCCCAAGGTCCCTTCCAACCTAAACAATTCTGTGGTTCTAAGATAGCCACAGGGATTTGCCCTCACAGAGTGACCAACATTACTAGAGGATACTTTATAAGAAAGGAGGTGGTTAGAGATTTGCTTGCCCAGCTAGACACCCACAAGTCTATGGGGCCAGATGTGAATCCACCCAAGAGTATTAAAGCAGCTGGCGGATGTACTTTCCAAACTCCTTTCCATCATCTTCCAGCAGTCCTGGAAGACTGGGGAAGTTCCACTGGACTGGGGACTGGCTGATGTTGTGCTCATCTACAAGAAAGACTGCAGGGAGGATCCAGGGAACTACAGGCGTATCAGTCTGACCTCAGTGCCGGGGAAGTAATGGAACAGCACATGAGTGCTGTCATGAATCACAAGCAAGAGAACCAGGTGATCAGGCCAGTCAACATGGGTTCACAAAAGGCAGGTCCTGCCAAACTAAACTGATCACCTTCTATGATAAAGTGACTCGACTACTGGATGAGGGAAAGGCTGTGGATGTGGTCTTCCTGGACTTCAGTAAAGCCTTTGACAGTTTCTCACAGCATTCTGCTTACGGACCTGTCAGCCTCTGACCTGGACAAGTGCACACTCTCCTGGGTGGAAAACTGGTTTGATGGCTGGGCCCAGAGAGTGGTGGTAAATGGAGTTAAATCCAGCTGGAGGCCAGTTACAATTGGGGTCGCTCAGGGCTCAGTGCT